>OY992507.1:5463189-5747011 GCA_963921215.1 Scoparia ambigualis
GAGTGAAAGCTCTTCAACGGTGTAAGTGTCAGTTTAAAAAATCTACTATATTTTTTGTCAGACTACTAGTTCGATGACGCAGCATTAAAAAGCACTCGGTTTGCGATCTTGGCAGTTAAGCAACTTTCGCAATGTCGGGTCACTGGATGGGCGGCCTCATTAAAAACATCTCGAGCTCCTCTTGCTTTGAAAGTCTTACTACCGTGCTCAGAGACGTCAATTAAGTTTAAATGACAGTTTAATGTCGAGTCACTGGATGGGCGGCCTCATTAAAAACATCTCGAGCTCCTCTTGCTTTGAAAGTCTTACTACCGTGCTCAGAGACGTCAATTAAGTTTAAATGACAGTTTAATGTCGGGTCACTGGATGGGCGGCCTTATTAAAAACATCTCGAGCTCCTCTTGCTTTGAAAGTCTTACTACCGTGCTCAGAGACGTCAATTAAGTTTAAATGACAGTTTAATGTCGGGTCACTGGATGGGCGGCCTCATTAAAAACATCTCGAGCTCCTCTTGCTTTGAAAGTCTTACTACCGTGCTCAGAGACGTCAATTAAGTTTAAATGACAGTTTAATGTCGGGTCACTGGATGGGCGGCCTCATTAAAAACATCTCGAGCTCCTCTTGCTTTGAAAGTCTTACTACCGTGCTCAGAGACGTCAATTAAGTTTAAATGACAGTTTAATGTCGGGTCACTGGATGGGCGGCCTCATTAAAAACATCTCGAGCTCCTCTTGCTTTGAAAGTCTTACTACCGTGCTCAGAGACGTCAATTAAGTTTAAATGACAGTTTAATGTCGGGTCACTGGATGGGCGGCCTCATTAAAAACATCTCGAGCTCCTCTTGCTTTGAAAGTCTTACTACCGTGCTCAGAGACGTCAATTAAGTTTAAATGACAGTTTAATGTCGGGTCACTGGATGGGCGGCCTCATTAAAAACATCTCGAGCTCCTCTTGCTTTGAAAGTCTTACTACCGTGCTCAGAGACGTCAATTAAGTTTAAATGACAGTTTAATGTCGGGTCACTGGATGGGCGGCCTCATTAAAAACATCTCGAGCTCCTCTTGCTTTGAAAGTCTTACTACCGTGCTCAGAGACGTCAATTAAGTTTAAATGACAGTTTAATGTCGGGTCACTGGATGGGCGGCCTCATTAAAAACATCTCGAGCTCCTCTTGCTTTGAAAGTCTTACTACCGTGCTCAGAGACGTCAATTAAGTTTAAATGACAGTTTAATGTCTTTCCTTCTTTTTTTAAATTTAACACTATACAGAAAGTGACAGCAAGAGACTTAACTGATATTAAAACTTCATTGACGTCTCTGAGTACGGCAGTAACTCACTTAGTTTGCGGTATGCCATTTTCCGCAGAAACCCTCCTTACAAAAAAGCACTTCAGCGCTTTCATAATATCTCTCTTGCCACCAGAATGATCCGGGACCGTACTAGGCAATATAGAAAATCCTGGAACTCTTAAACGTAGAGATCGCCTTATCTAATACTGAACGCCCCTCCCACTAAACGTAATTGTTTCAAGATGTGAGAGGAAATATTAATTGCAATACTTTACATGTGTGCGCACGGCGATTTCGTTGTGCACTTTGACTTGCCCGCGCACAAATAGGTCAATTAATCGAGCGTCTATACCTACCTACCTTCTTTGCATGTGAGCGTGAACATATTGGAGGTGCGTTCAGTTTTAGATTACACGATCTCTACAGGCAGGCTCAAAGTCACGCAAAGAGCAGTGGAGAGGGCTATGCTCAGGGTTTCTCTACGTGATCGAATCAGAAATTAGGAGATTCGTAGACGAACTAAAGTAACTGACATATCCCAAAGAGTCGCCAAGCTAGTTTATCCGTGCGGTGACGGAGAAAGAATACCAATCGCCGCCCCTCTCTCCGTCCGGTGGGTGTCGTAAGAAGCGACTAACGGACTCTTTCGAGCGATGATCTGCTCCACTGGTGGTAGGGCTTGACCCGTCTGGTTGGTGACCACCGTACGCATGGTGTAAAACCCGTCAAGTGACTGCTTGTCGGTCGCGTTTCGGGATCAGCCAGCGTATAACCAGAGCTCGAGAGGATGATGCTGCGATGTATTTGGTCTGTGGAGGCTTCCGTCAAACCAGTGCCAGGAGGACTTCGTTAACCTGCCGACCAGGGAGACCCGTAGAAACGGTTGTCCCGCTGGCCGCCCGTGGCACAGTACAGGGGCCCAAGCGAGCCTAACCAGCTCGTGAGGCTGCCTCACCATGCCACGCATAATCTCGGGGTGGTCCGTCGTGCCGGTTGGTGACCGGAAGGTGGGGTCCCGGCGGCCATTCCCGGGGGGGTTCGGGGGCCCTTCCGTTCGGCAGGTTAATAATACTCGTCTGTGGGCAAATTCCTGGGGAAACAGGCCACCACACTTTGACCATTCGCATCGCGGCATCATTTTCTCGATTCACGCCTCTCTTTCTACTCCTAAAATGACAGCGCCTAACAACAAAACTGGTTCTACAGCGGTGCACACCCCCACCACAACCTTACCGTTTGAGGTGGAGTTCGCTAACATCCGCGGACTCCATGCAAACCTCAATGCCGTCCACCACCATCTTGAGACGGCACGGCCAGCAATGTTGTTCCTGACGGAGACGCAAATAATCCGCCCAGCTGACACCACCTACCTGAACTATCCCGGCTATGTGCTTGAAGAATCCTTCAAAGCCAAAGCCGGAGTTTGCTTATTCGTTCGGGCGGATGTTTGCTGTCGCCGTCTGCGCTGTCTGGAGGACCCTTCCTTCTCCCTCCTAGTGGTACACGTCGACTTAGGCTCTCATTGCCGTGTCTACGTCTGCGTCTACCGATCCCATAACGGCGACATGGAGACAACTCGACTAATTGAACATCTTAGTCGGGTAGCAGATGATGCGCAGGAGCGGTTTCCATCGGTGGAACTAGTGTTTTTGGGGGACTTCAACGCCCACCATGAGTTGTGGTTAGGTTCCTCCAAAACAGACCATGCTGGTAGAACTGCCCACGCAATCGCTCTCACGCATGACCTGACGCAACTGGTGAACCAGCCCACCAGGATCCCAGACATAGTTGGCCATGCGCCCTCCTTACTCGACCTTCTGCTGACGAGTCGCCCAGCTGGATACCGGGTGGAGATTCGAGCTCCTTTAGGTTCCTCGGATCACTGCTTGATATCCAGCACAGTGCCCTTGGCATCGCGCCCGCCAACAGCGGTTTCGAAACGCCAGATTTGGCACTACGCGTCGGCAGACTGGGACGGGATGCGGGAGTATTTTGCATCCGTCCCTTGGAGGCAGCGCTGCTTTAGTGGGAAGGACCCGACCGCTAGCGCCACTGCCGTTGCTGATGAGATAGTATTAGGAATGGAATACTATATTCCACACCCCTATGTCATCAGCAAAGGCAGACGCAACCGCTGGTTCAATCGCGAGTGTGCCAGCGCTGTTGAGAGCAAACAGACGGCATACCGCGCTTGGATCAGAGGTAAAGCTCATGGGGCTCCCGAAACTCGCTCGCTAAAAGCAGCCTATAATAATGCCACCAAGTCGTGTAAGAGGGCCTACATTAGAGCGGATGCCCAGCGCGTTGCACGAGTAGGCCAAGAACTCCTGACGCATCCTACGGGCAGCCGTAGCTACTGGCGTCTGGCCAAAGCCGTGCAATCCAACTTCTGCCAACCCTCGCTGCCACCACTGAGATGTCTTGACGGAACTTTAGCTCACAAGCCGCAGGAAAAGGTCGATCTCCTGGCCAAACTCTTTGTGGCTAACTCCCGGATCGATGACTGTGATGCACAGCCACCCTCAATTCCTCACTGTGGCCACACAATGTCTGATATTAAAATCAGGCAGTGTGATGTCCGTGCGGAAATGCAGTCAATCGATGTCCGGAAAGCTAACGGTCCTGATGGCATCCCAGCAATAGTCCTGAAAATGTGTGCAGCGGAGTTGTCCCCTGTGTTAACGCGTCTGTACCGTCTCTCGCTCTCTTCGGGTTGTGTGCCGGAATCTTGGAGAGAAGCTAATGTGCAACCGATCCCTAAAAAAGGAGATCGGTCAGATCCGACTAATTACCGCCCTATAGCCGTAACTTCAGTGTTGTGTAAGATCCTAGAACGAATATTGAACAAACAGCTTATTCGATACCTAGAAGATCACTCCCTAATTCACGATCGTCAATATGGGTTTCGGCCAAAACGGTCAACGGGTGATCTTCTAGCGTACGTTACACATCTCTGGGGTGAGGCTATTGACAAGCGTGGCGAGTCACTGGCAGTTAGCCTTGACATAGCCAAGGCTTTTGATCGGGTCTGGCACAAAGCTCTTCTCTCCAAGCTCCCGGCATACGGTTTGCCCGCTCAGTTCTGTACCTGGATTGCCAGCTTCCTGCATGAGCGTAGAATCCGTGTCCTTTCGGATGGATGCGCTTCGCGGTTCATGTCAGTGAACGCTGGTGTTCCTCAAGGCTCCGTTCTATCCCCCACGCTGTTCCTTCTGCATATCAATGACATGCTTCCTCTTGGAAGCATTCATTGCTATGCAGATGATAGCACAGTGCATGGGGGATATAACGGGCACCCAACGGCTGGGCGGGTAGACACCGAAATGAAGCGAGCAAATCTTGTCATTGAGCTCGATCGGATGTTGGACCTCATTTCTAAATGGGGCTCCGATAATCTGGTGGAGTTCAATGCCAAGAAAACACAGGTGTGCGCGTTCACAGCGAAAAAGTCGCCATTCCGTCCCCTTCCCTCTCTTCAGGGTATATCTCTAGGCCTGCAGAGCAGTATTAACATGCTCGGTATGGATATCCGCTGCGATCTGAACCAAAAGGACTACATCGAAACCGTGATTAAAAATGCCTCACGTAAACTCGGTGTCCTGAACAAGGTGCGGCGATTCTTCACGCCTGATCAGTTGTGTCTATTATACAAGACACAGGTGCGGTCTTGCGTGGAGTATTGCTCTCACCTTTGGGACGGCTCCGCAAAGTACCTTCTCGATGCCTTGGACAGATTGCAGCGCCGCGCTGTGCGCATTATCGGCAATGCAGAGGTCACTAAAACTCTCGAGCCTTTGCAATTGCGTAGAGATATTGCGTCACTCAGCGTCTTTTACCGTTTATACCATGGCGAGTGCTCTGAAGAACTCTTTGACCTCATCCCTCCTTCTCCCTTCCTCCATAGGAGTACGCGTGCTGCTCTGCGGAGCCACCAATTTACAGTCTCTAACATTCCATCTCGCACAAAGAAATTTGGTGACTCGTTTCTTTGCCGCACTTCCAAAAGATGGAATAGTCTACCAGCACACGTATTCCCTCCTACCTATGACATAGGGTCCTTCAAACGAGGCGTGAAGAAGCACTTTGTGGGCCGGCAGAGTGAGGATGACTGATGCTACGTCTCTTACGCTGCACCACTTGTCCTCGCGCCTGTACCTCATTTCCACTTAACATCAGGTGGAGTGGGGTCATTTGCCGGGCTTAGTATAAAAAAAAAAAAGCTCAAATGGCAATGGACAGGGCACATCGCCCGTAGAACAGATGGCTGTAGGGGCAGAACGGTTCTCGAGTGGCGACCGCGCACCGGAACACGCAGTGTGGGCAGGCCTCCAACAAGGCGGTCCGACGATCTGGTGGAGGTCGCGGGTAGCCGCTGGATGCCAGCAGTTGATGTCTTCTGGCTGATGATGAAGATGATGATCTCTACAGCAGTATGTTCTCTTCCAGCGATGCACCGCAACTTCCAGCTGGAGTTGAACCGTTTACGCCTGGCGGCGGCCAACACGCTCTTGGGCGCGCACGTGCGCTCCGACAACGCTATCGGTGCCGGCGGCTTGCATGCCATACGGCTGTCCGCTGAGGTACGAATAGATAAATATCAAAATTGGTTTAATAAATTAAAATTAAAACTTTTCTTCCATATTTTATTAGTGTGTTAGCAACCATTTTGCTTATAAAGTATGTGGACAGTTATTTTTATTATATTGTTTATTATTTTTTTTGTTCAACCATATGATATAATATGATATCTATTTTTTACTTTTAATAAAAACTTATAACTTTAACATAGAAAATATGTTTATAGACGCATCGTATCGTAGTTTACTTTAAAACGTATTCTAGAATAAATTTAAAATAAGGTTCATACAATGCTGTCTTAGGGTTGATGAGGAATCCATGATGTAAAAGAGGATGCGGAAGAGGAAGCGGAAAATAAATTTATAGTGAATTATTAAAGTATGTAAGTACTTCAAACAAAATTACGTAAAGTTAATACAATACTTTTTCTCTTCCACTTCTTTGACTTTTGAACACTCCGTGAAAACGTCAAGGCACTTGAGGTTTGACCGCCATATTAGTAGAGGATCCGAGTATACAACGACCTTCACCGAGCGGTTAATAGATGAAAAGTATTTTATATCAAATGTAATGTATTAAAAAATATATTGCGAGTGGGTTGGCTAAAAAATTTCGGTTCAGTATATGATTAATTAAATATTTAAAAATAAATTTATTTAAATATTGCACTTTTTTCGATAATAGATAAATTACATAGGTACCAATCGAAAGTATGAAGCCTATAGAATATGCAAACGTTAGGTTGACTATTTTTTCCTGTCATAACATTGGGTAGGCAGGTGTAAACAGGCAAGTCAATATTAGTAATTTGCAACCGTCTGGTTAAATAAATAAAATTTATGTTTATATAAAAGATAAGCTCATTACAAACACACACACACCAAACCAGTTCAATGTAAAAAAAAATTTTTTTTTTAATATTAAATTTATCATTAATGGTACTGGACTGAAATTTTTCAGCCAACCCACTCGCGATATATTATTTAACATATTAAATTTGATATAAAATACTTTTCATCCATTAACCTTCTCTGTGAAGGTCGTTCTATACTCGGATCTTAGACTATATGAATTTATGTCGAATTGTCGATACAGCAGAGTGGATAAAAGTACATTTTAAAGTTACTCCGTGACCATGGTGCAACTGCGCTTAAATATCGGGGACCCAAAATCAACAACCCAAACATGGTAAAAATTCCATTTTTTCCAAAAAAATATTGTAGTGACCATGAAAGTTTAAAATGTTATTCAGTCGTTATACCTCTCTGTACTAAAACCTATAAAATTATGGAATTAAAAACTTTGATTTTTAAGGATTAGAAAAAAATATATAAAAATGAATATGAGAAAGCAAAGCGAATGAAGAATTCCTGACTTTGACTAAGATGAGGAATGAAAAAAATGAGGAACTTCCGCAATATGAGGAAATAATGAGTAATCCTCATCAACTTTATTGCTGTCACTGATTGCAGTGAGTGGCTAGTCACTAGTAGTAGTAGTTTTAGTGTTTGCTTTTACTCCCAACGCCCTCTAGCGTCATTATCGATCGCCAATTGCTTTATTTTATTATGCTATGGGTACAGAGAGAGTTTTCAACTTGTGTGCATAGATGGCGTTAGTAGTTGTAATAGTAAATTATTGATGTTCGAATTAGTACATTTACTTATTACAATACAAAGGTAATATTTTCAAAGGTTACCTTCTTGTAGTTGATTGTAAAGCCACACATTTTTTATTCGATAGTTGAAATTGAAATTAAATTATTAAAACGGATCTACTCGACAAAGGTCTCCCTCATGGATTTCTACCACGTATGGTCTTGTGCTGGTTATGTTTCAACTCTAGGCATAACAGGCCAATATTCATCTTTTATTAATTTCTAATTTTGGCCTTTAAAGATAAGCCAGTTACAATGTACATTTTCCTTTAGGCGGAAGGCCTAGGCCCGGTGTTCCGGGTGACGCTGATCGTCCAGAACCCGTCGCCCGAACTGGCGGTGGCCGGACTCGCCATCCTGTTCCACGAGCCCCCCGCCCGGTACAAGCTGAACAACCCTTACATAAAGGTAAACATCACCTCTAGACAAGTGCTATAGTGCGTTTCATCAAATAATAGTTCCTATGCCGTCATGTTGGCATTCCTGTCTTGTTCCTGCAGTGTTGCCAACTTAGTGGATTTTTCACTAAAACTGGTGGTTTCTCAACCACTTGGTTAATTTTCTTTTCATGTCCGCCTCTGTGGTTCAACCGCACCGGTCTAGTGGCTATGCCATTGATCTCAGACTCAGAGGTCCCGGGTACGATTCCCAGCGGGGGGTACATCTTTGTGTGCTCGGTTTGGTTGGTGGTAGGGCTGTTAAGTCCGCCTGGCTAGCTACCACCATCTTATCTAAGTCTGTCGCCAAAACAACGATGTTTATAGCATTGTTGTGTTCCGACAGTTTGAGATAAGGTATCCAGTTCCTCAGTGGTTGAGGATTTCGGGTGAAGCGCGCTTCCACCTTCGGCCTTATCGTCACTTACCATCAGGTGAGATGAAAGCCAAGCGCTTACCCGTTGCCGAATAAAAAATAAAAAAAGTCATCAAGGGGTGATTGATTCAGCCTTCTAAAAATTAAATTTTATTAATCCACTAGAAAAACCACTAGCCACTAAAAGCAATATTTCGCCACTAAAAGGGGGGTCGTGTACTACTCTCTCTGTCACCCTTACACTTCGATCAACAATACCAACTAGATAACGCGTCTCGTACAAAATCAAAGCTAAATTCTGTCCACGTAAATAAATACTTTTTCCTTACTAACGAACTGAGACATAAGTTATAAAACAGTTTCAAGTTCACCCTAATTACAACCATGGCACCCAGTTATAAAGTCACAAATCTGCTAAGTATTATCTTATACTTACGATCATTCGTCACAAACAACGAGTAAAGCAATGATTTCTCCTGTCACTTAAAAATGACAAGACGTCAATAACATTTAGTGGTGAAATCAACCTTAAGGCCAACAAATAAAGTACTTTTTCCTGTTATTGCCTTGCGAGAAAATAAGAGCTCACTTCTCAAGTGGGCTGTTATTTACCGAGACATATTTTTAGCGCCGACCTGATATCTATGGTATTGTTGATCGAAGCCCTTACAGGACGAATGGGAAGGCGTAATGACGCACAGAGAGAGACGTAGGTGCTGTCCTATTTCCACATTTAATTGCTCCGCGGGCAGCGAGTGTTTGACAATACATAACGCTGACAAATGGACAGGGACAGGCGTTTGCGCTTCCTGGCTATTCGTTAGCGTTAATCGCACTCTTACTAAAAATATCGATAAACATAAAATTTTAATTTTTAGGGTTCCTTACCTCAAAAGGAAAAAACGGAACCCCTATAGGATCACTTTGTTGTCCGTCTGTCGTGTCTGTCAAGACCCTTTTCTCGGGAACGCGTGGAGATATCGAGTTGAAATTAAAACAATAGGTATATTCAAATTTTCGGTCTCCCGAAGCTGTGAAAAAATACTATTAAGTTAACGTAAAAAAAAAGATACGGCCGGTTAAGCCGCAAAAAACGTAAATTTTCGGCACTCTCAAGGGAATCAAAATTCATAGGGTATGCCGTTGACCGAGAACTATGAAATTTGGCAAGTATTACCGTCTTATACTACAAGTATAGGGAAAAATCTAAAAACTATACATTTGTAATTAAATCATTAAAAAACCGGGTCTTTATGATGTCTGTCTGTCCAAACCCTTTATCTCGGGAACGCGTCGCGTAAGGGTATCGAGTTAAAATTAAAACGATATACTCAAGTCTACAGTCTCTTGAAGCCGTGAAAAAATCAATCTCCTAAGTTAACGTAAAAAAATATACGGCCGCTTATGCCGCAAAAAACGTATATTTCGGCGCTCTCAAGGGAATCAAAATTCATAGGGTATTTGCCGTTGATAGGTTGACTATGAAATTTGGCAAGTATTACCGTCTTATACTACAAGTATAGGGAAAAATCTGAAAACTGTACATTTGTAATTAAATCATTAAAAAACAGGGTCTTTATTCCAGGAACGGCGGTACAAATTTTGAATTGAGTTAACCGTGTCATGTGGGGTATCGTATGAAAGGGCTTTATTGACACAAGCTTAAACAGATTTTTAACTATTTTTATGATGTATGGTTTTCGATTTGTGATGAAGAATAAAAAAAAAAATTTTTTACGTGTTACGGGTAAGCGCTTGGCCTTCATCTCACCTGATGGTAAGTGACGACAAGGCCGAAGGTGGAAGCGCGCTTCACCCGGAATCCTCAAGCACTGAGGAACTGGCTATCTTAACTCTTAACTGTCGGAACACAACTATGCTATAAACATCGTTGTTATGGCGACAGACTTAGATAAGATGGTGGTAGCTAGCCAGGCGGACTTAACAACCCTACCACCAACCAAACCGAGCACACAAAGATGTACCCCCCGCTGGGAATCGAACCCGGGACCTCTGGGTCTGAAACCGGTGGCTTAGCCACTAGACCACGGAGGCGGTTAAAAATGCACCTTTAAATTTGTACGGAACCCTCAGTGGGCGAGTCCGACTCGCACTTGTCCGGTTTTTTTATACTAAGCTGTTAACTCAGCTCTTTAAGGTCGATATTTTAGTAAATCAAAATTTTGAGTTCGATCTACGTTTTAAAAAATGCAGTTTGTCAGCAGTAAATTGGTAGAAAATTCTTAAATTCTAGTTGATCGCTACCACAGAATATAATTAAATATTCCTAAAGGATTGGTCAGAGACTAGGAAATGAGAACCGCAAAAGCATTGTATTGCCACAGTCCGCATTTCACAAGATAACGACTGCACATGTGCTCAGCGTGGATCTTTTAATAATGAACCGCCACCACTCAGCTCTGGATAGCGACCACAATAAATCTAATAAGTAGTTACAAATACTTCATCATTATTATTCATTATCAGCCTATAAACGTCCCACTGCTGGGCACAGGCCTCCCACGTGGACAATAGCACGTGGGGATATTGGGTCATAACCCACCACGCTGGCCCAATGCGGGCTGGTAGGTTTTAACGACTGCCATCTTACGACAACAACCGGGACCAACGGCTTAACGTGCCTTCCGAAGCACGGAGGAGCTCGAGATGTTTTTAATGGCCACCCATCAAGCGACCCGGCATTGCGAAAGTTGCGAACGCGCTAGCCGCTACGCCATCGAGCTCCTTACTACTTAAATACTTCATACAAATGCTTTAATTACTGGAATAGGTACTCATTATGATAAAATTTACTGATAGGCTCAGGCCTCAGGCCTTCTCATATGAACAAAAAATATCAAATTATGTTATCAAGTCAAAAGCTTAAAATTAGTAAGAAAAAACCACGCAACACATGCAATATTAGTGTCATTAATCTGTGAATGACTAAAACACGTTTGATTGCGTCAGCCTAACTGTCTTGTAATATTTAACCAATCGCTGAATTACCCGTAGAATCCGCAGACCAATAGCTAAATGGCCCGTACAATTTGACTAATTTGAAGAACACTGTATTTGGCCTTACTCGGTTTCTCCTTATCGTTGGTTCACATGCCTGCAGACAACCTATCTGACAAATTTCTCCAAACGATATTGATTCTTAACTCGATAGTAACAATGTTTAAAATGTATTGAAGAAATTTGACATTTGGAGGTAGGTTGGTGTACTGGCGTCTGTACGTATTATCAAAAGCACATTGTATGTAAATATTTTTTTTCGGTTTGTGACGCTTATCTCGATGCAATAAGAGTTATTTGCACAACTGCGCTCGTCACTGTGTATGACTTAGTGTTAATTTTTAATACCCTGTGAAATTCATATTGCAACATTGCTTTTCTAATTAACGCCTCCCGATGAAGATTCACGGGGAAAAACTGAATTGTAACGGAGATCGGATGTGGCATTGACATTTAACATTTGTCCTTTGTCATACCTACAGTATAGTATTTACCTTATTTATATATATATTCACCGTATATAGTATAAGTATAATGTCGTGACCGTGTCGTAATTTTGGCCATATCATGAAATGCTCAAAATAAGTATTTTGTGATATTTATGATCATGTTCGACCCTATTAATCATGATTGTGGCCGAGCATTGCATGATATGGCCAATATAACGTTATGGCCGCGACAATTATACAAAACATAATTATATTAAACTAGCTGACCCGGCAGACTTCGTACTGCCTCAATCATTAATTAAAAGACCTAAACTTTTGTATAAATTAATTTTAAAACAAACAAAACCTATTGAATAAAAAACCATTTTTTTAATGTAGCATGAAGTTTTATTATTATTTTCGACACATCGTGTTGCTTACTTAAAAAAACAGAGTTTTCCTGAAATACTGGCTATTTATAAGGTTTAAATTTGATATTAACAGACACACTCTTTTAATATGAACTTTATTGAATAGCATTTTTCTTTAGAAAACGTTTGTATGGGAAATAGAAAAGGGCTGTTTTTAGGGTTTTCCCGGCAATTATTCGATTTTTTCTCGCCTTTTAAACCTTCCCTAGACCTCCACGAACATTTCAAGACTAAGATAAGATAAATCCGTTCAGCCGTTCTTATTTAGAAAACGTTTGTATGGGAAATAGAAAAGGGCTGTTTTTAGGGTTTTCCCGGCAATTATTGTATGGGAAATAGAAAAGGGCTGTTTTTAGGGTATACGTTCTGATTAAGATAGAGACTCTAATAATGGCATATCATAAGTCTATTTAAGCTATAAGAGCATATATACTTGTAAAAAATACTTTTAGAAGTATATAAGAAAACGAGAAATGACATCAATAAGACCAGTAGTGTTATAAACGCACTCTGTAAGCCTAATTCTTAATTAACACTTATACATGCACTATGTAAGTCCACTTAATCTTAAAAGTGACTTATCAAAGTATTTTATTAGATATCGGCTGTTACACTTATAACTTATTCTTACAGACGTATATAAGCAAAGTTTATATAATGTTTATTAGAGCAATAGTATTATACACGCACTTTATAAGCCTAATTGCCCTTGAGTTATAATTAACACTTATACATGCACTTTGTAAGACCACTCAATCTTAGATGTGACTTTACTAAGTGTTTTGTGAGATATCGTCTGTTACTTATAACTTTTTCTTAAAGATGTATATAAGCTTACTTTATAAAACATTTGTAAGAACAGTAGTATTATATGCGCACTTTATAAGCCTAATTACCCTTGATTCTTAATAAACTTTTATGAATGCATTTTGTAAGATTACTCGATATTAGAAGTGACTATTGTAAAAGATAGTAAAGAGTACTAGCACGTCAAATGTCTTAGAAACTTAGATATTTGCAATTAGAATTCTAATGCATTGCAAAAAAGTCAAAAGGTGGTCGACCAGGAACTTCCCTGTTCGTCTTTTAGCCTACTTTTACTTTAATAAGGAACCCTAAAGGTTATGAGCAATGGCCGCGTGGATTAAAAAATGTGGTTGAATTTGATTTTAGAAGTGCGGTGTAAACCTTAAACAATGGTAATGCACTTATATTGGTTCTGTTAAAGCCACTATAAGGCATGATTGGTGATAATGGCGACATTTCCATATTTTTCATTTTTAATATAATTTTTTTATTATTAAAGATACATTGTTGAAATGGCCCGTAAAAATATTGTGATTGTTATTTCAAAATACTCGATAAAATCGACTTCGCAATTAAATAACAGTTAGTAATGCGTAATAAACATGAAATTATACTTACACATTTTGTAGGAAAGTGAATTAAACAGGACAGTACATAATACTTACGTTTTTAATACTCTTCTTATTATTCAGAAAAGTTTCACGAGCACTTGGCAATCCTTTCGGCGGACTGTAATTACATCTGATTACATGTCTTACTAAAAGCTTACAAAGAGCACTACAAGTAATATCACACTTATAACAGCATTAGTAAGTGTATTATAAGGGTAAATGCCCTTAAAGAATGCCTTTGTAAATCATTTGTAAGTCTATTTGGTATTATTAAAGCATCAACAAGAATTTTGTAAGATTGAAAATACACTTCTCGAGACCATTTTAAGATATATTTAAGGGTAAATAGATTTATTAAGTGCGCCCAAATCCACACTTATAGCAGTCTATCGGAGTACCATAAGACTGGTAAAATTATACTCTTGGGACGTGTGTAAGAGGAAATTTTGCTAGTTGGGAATAGAAAAGGGCTGTTTTTAGGTTTTCCCGGCAATTATTCGATTTTTTCTCGCCTTTTAAACCTTCCGTAGACCTCCACGAACATTTCAAGATAAATCCGTTCAGCCGTTCTCAAGTTTTAGCGAGACTAACGAACAGCAATTCATTTTTATATATATAGATTAGTGGCCCCTCATAAGTCATTAAAAATAAATATGATATTTGGTACCTATGATATTGTAAAAATAATTTTGGACTCATATCTGTACAACACTATTTTGGTCATGTTTATTGATAAATAATTTTTAATTTTACTCCATTATCCCTCCTAATACCATAAGATAATATTGAAGATAAATTATATTTATCTTTGACAATTTAGTGAACGTAGTAATTGCTTTAATGATTATGCTTGAGTATTTAGTTGGTAACAGAAAAACATATTATGTTCAATTGTTATTTAAGCATTTAAAATGTTAGTATGACACTTCGACATTCACGGGTGGGAATAATTAACTTATTTTCTAATCGAATAAACAACGTCATCATCATCATCATTGTGCGGGAATCTTCTTCGGCTTTGCTTCCAGGAGAGTAGAAAATGATAACAGTTTTGATTGTTAACAATATAATGTGAAATTCTGAACTTTACAAAAAAACTGTCTGTTGGTAATAATTTTAAAAAATATGGAATGCGCGCGTGCGTCTGTTGCGGTATCGATGAGGCGAGTAGAGGGGGGTCCGGGGGGCGTCCTTGTGCAGCCAGCGCAGCGTACGTTTATGAAACCGGTTTTCGGCGTAGACGCATTTCTTGCGTTAACAGGCTCCCCGGGTTGGAACGTCCAGTTCCAAGGTGTCTTCAGTAGGCAGCAGGCAGAGCCTATTGTAGGCTCTTCTCAGGACTCCTGTAGCGGTGTTGACGTCTGCAACGCGTGTGATGCCATCAGTCCCAGGGTGCAGTCCGACAATGCGTCCAAGATGCCAGCGGTTAGGGGGCAGTCGCTCGTCCTTGATCACCACTAGATCGCCGATGCGTAGCTCTCCTCCACTGGTACGCTTCCATTTCTGTCTCCTTTGCAGATCTGAAATGTATTCCATGTAGTAACGATTCCAGAAACGCTGAGTCAGGATCTGTGCTCTCTGGTAACGAGGCAGTGTGCAGATTCTGGCCGTTTCTTCCACATCGATCTGAGAAGTAGGCAACATCGTATATGTGCGTCCGATAAGGAAATGCGATGGGGTCAATGGGACGAAATCATTAGGGTCTGAAGATAGGGGGGTGAGAGGACGAGAATTTAGTATACCTTCTATGCCTACAAGTACGGTATTCATTTCCTCGTAGGTCAAGTTTGCCAGAGATAGAACTCTTTTCAAATGATGTTTAACTGATTTAACGGAGCTCTCGGCTAAGCCGTTGAAGTGCGGGCTGTATGCGGGAGAGAATTTAAAAATAATTGATTGCTCCGCTGATTTCGAACTAATGTCATTACCTCTTGTTTTTAAAAATTTTGAAAGTTCATTAGCCGCTCCTACGAAATTAGTACCATTATCGGAGTAAATAAAGTCAGGCTTACCTCTGCGAGCAACGAATCTGTTTAAGGCGGCTAAGAATGTTTCAGTGCTTAAATCAGTAACTAATTCTAAATGTACAGCCCTTACAGCCAAGCACACAAACACACAGATATAAGACTTTATTAATCTAGCTCCTCTACCTTTTCTGTTCGCCAACATTATCGGTCCAGCGTAATCGACAGCACTATTAGAAAATGGAAATTGACTATAAGTTCTTTCTTTAGGCAGATTACCCATTATAGGCTGAATAGACTTTCCTGTAAACCTGCAACATACATGACACTCATGTGTTATTTTTCTAGCCAGATTGCGACCCCTTAACTATCCAAAATTTATGTCTTAATACAGATAGTAATAATTGTGGACCTGCATGCATCAGTGTCTTATGATAATATTTAAATAACAGTTTAGTAACATGGTGCGATGCATGAAGCAAGATTGGATGTTTTGTGTCATAATTGTAGTTTGAATTAGACAATCTGCCGCCAACACGAATCAACCTTTCGTTTGACATAAAGGGATTTAAGTTTAAAATTTTAGATTTAATTGACAATTGTTTATTGTTATGTAAAGTATAGTATTCATTTGAAAAAATATCCAATTGCACTATTCTGCTCAATGCATAAGCAGCAGAGCTCAACTCGGATAATTTTAAATATCCAGAAAATGTATTACGTGGAGTTCGACAATTATTAATAAATCGCAATATATATGCAGTAATCCTATTCAGTTTAGAAAAATTAGAATATTTATGAGTAAAATTAGTCTGTTCAGTTACAAGTTTGCAGTCAGCCTTAGTCTCAGGTAAAGATATCGATACATTTTTGGGTTGAATAGGCCACTGAGATTCTGGCTGCAGCAGAAAAGGTGGACCAGTAAACCACAATAGGGAGTCGCGTAATTGATTAGCATTACATCCTCTAGATCCTAGGTCAGCTGGGTTTTCATGAGTAGGTATGTACCTCCACGACTGCAAATCACTATGTTCGGTTATTTCATTTATTCTGTTAAGTACAAATGTCTTAAGAGAGGCCCTAGGAGTTCGTATCCAACCCAATACGATAGTGGAGTCACACCACATAACACAACGATCGACATTTATTCTTAAAGCAGTTCGAACCTTTTCTGCCAATCGGACAGCCAGCAATGCGCCACAAAGTTCTAGTCGAGGTATAGTCATACCCTTCAATGGGGCCACCTTAGTCTTGGCCATGACTAACTGTACGGTAGTGCGGCCATCTACCGACGTAGACCGCAAGTATATGCATGCACTATAAGCCTGTAAAGACGCGTCGCTAAAGGCATGTATTTCTATAAGTATAGGTGAGTTACATAGTGAGTGACGTGGGATTTTAATTTCGTTTAATTGTGGAAGTGTTTGTAAAAATGCTAACCAATCCCTTTGTATTTCGGAAGGTAAGGGGTCATCCCATGATACTTTAGATGCCCAGAGCTTTTGTAAAATTATTTTACCCTGGAGTATACATGGATTTACGAGGCCCAAAGGGTCAAATACTTGTCCTATTATGGACAAGACTGTCCGCTTGCTCATTTTATCTAGTGACTCTAACGCAACATTAACTGAAAACTGAAGTGTGTCTGAGTTGCAAGACCACCTCAACCCTAAAGTCTTAGCATCACAATCATCAACTAGCTTGAGCAAATCATCACAGCCATCGGTTTCTTGGATATTACTTAATATTTCAGGACAATTAGAACGCCACTTTCGCAAATGAAACTGACCTTCTTTTAATTGACTAATAACACCCTGTATAATGTGTATAAGAGTAGATTTCGATTGATGGCCACTCAAGTAATCGTCGATATAGAAATCATGTAGTATAGTTTCACGTACCAATGGATCGACACATTCCTGACCCAACTGCACAAGACAACGAGTAGCTAAATAAGGCGCCGACGCTGTGCCGTAAGTCACAGTGTTGAGTTTATAAGTTTTTAGTTCCTCATTAGGGTTAAAGCGCCAGAGTATTTGCTGCAGTCCTCTTTGATGTTCTGCAACAAGTACACATCTGAAAAATTTGTCACAGTCGGAAGTGACTACGTATTTGTGTTGCCTAAAACGGATCAAAATGCTAATTAAATCATCCTGTACTGTCGGCCCAATCATCTGAATATTGTTAAATGACAACCCTGATGTGGTCTTTGCAGAAGCGTCAAATACCACCCTCAGTTTTGTTGTAAGACTAGACTCTTTAAGAATACCGTGATGAGGTAAAATATTTATATGTTTGTCCTGTTTGCTATCAGTATTTAAAGCCATATGACCGAGGTCTATATATTCTTTTATAAAATCGCAATATTTTTGTTTAAATAATGGATAACGGGAAGACTTACGTTCTAAATACTGAAAACGATTAAATGCTTGATCATAAGAATCACCTAATGCTTTCGGTGACTGTTGCAAAGGGATTTGTACCATAAATCGACCATCGTGTTGTCGTGTAGTGGTTGCAGCAAAATGCAACTCGCAATCATTTTCTTGCTTTGTAGTTTTGCGTGATAAAGCCACCGATTCCAACTCAAAAAAACTGTCAAGCTTGTGTTGTAGTTCAACTTCGTTCACAAAATGGCAATGGACTGTATTAATGTGCGTAGATTGTTGAGTAATTGGACTATTCACCCTCTGCAATCGCATTGCACCCGACACTAACCACCCGAATTTACTATTACTAAGAACGGGCTTATTTTTACCTAAAGAAATGCGTTCGGTATCTAGGACGTTCCAGAATACTTCAGCGCTAAGCAACATATCAATATCAGAAGGTGAGTTAAAGGTTGGATCGGCTAACCTTATATTGGTAGGTATATTTAATGATTGTATATTAAAGTGTGTAGTGGGTAACATTTGAGTAATCTGTGGTATGACAAAGCAACTAATGCTTGTCTTGTAATTTTCAGTTCGTGAAAATAATGTAACAGACGAACGTAAATTAATGCGAATTGGATTACGACTTAACCCTTCGACCGCTGTCGAAGTAGAATAAATCGGCAATTTTAATTCCTTTCGTAAAGTTTCGGTAATAAAATAAAGTTAGATGTACTGCCGTTATCAAGTAAGGCACGGATAGTGTGACGTATGCCATCAATGTCAACCACGTCAACAAGCACTGTGGACAGGAGGACGCAACCGTGATGGGTAGACGACAAGACCACCTCAGTTTGGTGTGCCGTGTCACAGTCACCTGCTGCAGAGTGTGAGTCATCGCATGGCTCTGAGTCAGTAACGCCTTGTGTGGCTAACATGGTGCATTTGTCCATTTTAGAAATAGGAGCACACTCCTTAGATTCAGACAGCAGCCTGTCCTCAGTGTGCAACATCGTGTTGTGCCACTTAGAACAAATCCTACACGGATTAAATCTGCATTTATTTACCTCATGTCCTTGGCGCAAACAATTAAGACAAAGTTTTAATTGTTTTGCCTTATTAATTTTAGCATAAACAGATAACGATTTAAATTTTAAGCATTGATAAATAGCATGATTTTGTTTACAAAAAGGACAGGTGTAAGAAGTAGTTTGTTGCGTTTGCGTATTGTTTACGTTTGCAACAAAGGAGCGTGACCTTGAAGCGGCCGGCTCGCTATGCCTCCGTTTATTATGGGTCAAGTTTAATGTCTCAAGCAAACTTGCACGATCTTTAATGAATTTAACAAATTTTTCTAAGTCGGGATATTTTTCAAAATTATTAGAGTATTCTTTCCATTTTCTATTTGTTACGTTATCCAGTTTGCTTGAGGCCATATGTATCAACAACATGTCCCAATTATGAATACTAATGTTTAGATTTTCAAGTGCCCTAAGATTTTTATTTAAACTGTCGACTAATTTTCTTAACGAAACAGATGATTCCTTTGTAATTATTTCTATATCAAATAACGCCTGAATATGGTTATAAATTAAAACTTTATTATTATGATAACGCTCGCATAACAATTTCCACGCGATATCGTAATTATTGGCAGAAAAATCTAATGAGCCTATAACGTCTGCGGCTTTGTCCTTTAATGACGACTGCAAGTAATGAAACTTGCTTATTGTGGGAATGCTATCATTGGAATGTATTAGTGACGTAAACGTATCGTGAAATCGTAACCAATCCTCAAAATGTCCAGAAAAGGTAGGCAACTGAATAGTGGGCAAAGTTAAAGTCGGTGTGTTAGCTGTGAGGACAGTACCTGCCGCGGATGAGGCTGATGCGCCGCCATCCTTACCGTGCTGCACAGAAGCGAACCTGCTTACCAGCTCGCGCGCAGCGCCAACTACTGCGAAGTACTCGCTCTCGAACTGCTCACGATATTGGTACTCTTTTTCGCAATCGGTTTCTGAAATTTCCAAACAACTTTCGATTTCAATTTGTAACACGTCAAATTCACCGTACCACTCTTCGATTTTAAGCAATCTTAAGTTTAAATCACTAATTTGCGCTGCACTAGGCTTTTCTGAAGAGGATAGGAGTGCAAGATAAGATTTAAATTGTGTAAGCTTAGACTTATATGAACTGCGTTTTCTTTTTAATTCGGCAAGCTTAGCCATAATAAAATTAGAGTGGGTAGGTAGGTGACGGAAAGAAAATGAATTAGCTAGAAAGAAAGCACAAATTAATTAACTTTTAAATTAATAATATTCGCAAATAAAGGTAATGAATGACAATGGAACGAATACTTAAATTAAAGCGGAAAGTGAAAAATGATGTCAGCGTACGCGGTCTAAGCGTATGTAGATATGCACAGGTAGCTATAGCGGTTAAGCGGGCGATATTATGACTTAGGTGACAGCTCATCCGCAAAATATTTCATCCTCGGATAAATCGTCACCCCTTTCAAATTGTTAGGCGTCGATTCATCCGCAAGTGGTGTCGCTGTCGGATGAGTTGTTACATACAAAATATCGATGTGGTCATTTCAGCCAAATTGACAAACAAAGGCAAATGATTGGGAATTAATGTTTTTTATTTATTTTATAATACGTAATAACAGTATATTAAATAATAACAAAAATCAAAATGAAAACCTTCATCAGATGGGTTAGAAACACCATTTATCAGATAAGATGAACTTCATCTTTAACTAAGTATTTTGCAAATAATGGTTGTAATCTTTTTCTATATCAGTATATAACGTCAGTACGTTGACGGCCTGTTTGGCGCAGAGGTAAGACACCTTGTTTCTGTTCCAGAGGTAAGACACCTTGTTTCTGTTTCAGAGGTCCCGGGTTCGATTCCCAGACAAGACAAATATTTCGTTATATATTTGTCTTGGTCTGGGTGTTTCCTATGTATATTAAGTATGTATTTAATTTATCCGTTATCAAGTATCCATAACACAAGCTCTTAATGAAACTTACATTGGGCTGGATAATTGGTGTGTACGTAAGAGGTTATTTATTTATTTTATTTATTTATACTTGAAAAAAAACGATTGAGACCACTTGCTTTACCGTGTATTTGTTTAGTTGACCAGTGCACAAAGTCTGCGTTAATCCTGTTGTGTGTTACGTGCAATAACATAATTTTATGAAGTTTTCTATTTTACATGTGATTTAGCTAAGTATTCCCTTAATGTACCTTAACCTTAATGTATCACCCAAATTGGAACTTGAAAGATCAGATAAGAATCTGGTAAATGGTGTTTCTAACTCATCTGATGAAGGTTTTCATTAACATTAAACTATTTTGTTTTTTTTTGTTATTATTTAATATACTGTTATTACGTATTGTAAAATAAATTAAAAAGGTTAATTCCCAATCATTTCGCCTTTGTTTGTCAATTTGGCTGAAATGACCACATCGATATTTTGTATGTAACAACTCATCCGACAGCGACACCACTTGCGGATGAATCGACGCCTAACAATTTGAAAGGGGTGACGATTTATCCGAGGATGAAATATTTTGCGGATGAGCTGTCACCTAAGTCGATAAATCGTCACCCCTTTCAAATTGTTAGGCGTCGATTCATCCGCAAGTGGTGTCGCTGTCGGATGAGTTGTTACATACAAAATATCGATGTGGTCATTTCAGCCAAATTGACAAACAAAGGCGAAATGATTGGGAATTAACCTTTTTAATTTATTTTACAATACGTAATAACAGTATATTAAATAATAACAAAAAAAAACAAAATAGTTTAATGTTAATGAAAACCTTCATCAGATGAGTTAGAAACACCATTTACCAGATTCTTATCTGATCTTTCAAGTTCCAATTTGGGTGATACATTAAGGTTAAGGTACATTAAGGGAATACTTAGCTAAATCACATGTAAAATAGAAAACTTCATAAAATTATGTTATTGCACGTAACACACAACAGGATTAACGCAGACTTTGTGCACTGGTCAACTAAACAAATACACGGTAAAGCAAGTGGTCTCAATCGTTTTTTTTCAAGTATAAATAAATAAAATAAATAAATAACCTCTTACGTACACACCAATTATCCAGCCCAATGTAAGTTTCATTAAGAGCTTGTGTTATGGATACTTGATAACGGATAAATTAAATACATACTTAATATACATAGGAAACACCCAGACCAAGACAAATATATAACGAAATATTTGTCTTGTCTGGGAATCGAACCCGGGACCTCTGAAACAGAAACAAGGTGTCTTACCTCTGGAACAGAAACAAGGTGTCTTACCTCTGCGCCAAACAGGCCGTCAACGTACTGACGTTATATACTGATATAGAAAAAGATTACAACCATTATTTGCAAAATACTTAGTTAAAGATGAAGTTCATCTTATCTGATAAATGGTGTTTCTAACCCATCTGATGAAGGTTTTCATTTTGATTTTTGTTATTATTTAATATACTGTTATTACGTATTATAAAATAAATAAAAAACATTAATTCCCAATCATTTGCCTTTGTTTGTCAATTTGGCTGAAATGACCACATCGATATTTTGTATGTAACAACTCATCCGACAGCGACACCACTTGCGGATGAATCGACGCCTAACAATTTGAAAGGGGTGACGATTTATCCGAGGATGAAATATTTTGCGGATGAGCTGTCACCTAAGTCGATTTATCCGAGGATGAAATATTTTGCGGATGAGCTGTCACCTAAGTCATGTTATTTGCTGCGCGCTGCGCCGCGTTTACCGTTTTCTGCAAATGGAAAATAAAACCATATGATATATTTTATCGTTAAATTCAATATTACACGTAATTAAGGTCCGTGTAATAATTGCATGAGTGGGTGAATAAAGGAGGACAAAGGATTGAAATGTTGTAAATTTTAAAGCAATTAATTTACTAATTTCAAATGGAAACCTGTAATCCACGTAATTAAAGTCCGTGGATGCAGATATTTTAATGAAATAATTCAAATTTAACGAAAATAGTCAACGGGAAAGAATATCGCACTTATGTAGGTAGGTACGACAAAATTGTGCACGTAATTAAAGTCCGTGCCAATTACGAAATTACTTGTAAACAAATAAAGGATAAATAGGTAAAGGATATCGGATTTGCACTGTCACTTAGTTGCAACTTGATGACTGCGCCTCTTTCTTGTCCTGGAGCTAGGTCGTCGGTCGCCGCGCCGTCGAGTAACTTTCCCGAAGTCCAAAGGTCGCTCAGCTGCTGAATCCGGTCGGAAGGAACAAATTGTGCGGGAATCTTCTTCGGCTTTGCTTCCAGGAGAGTAGAAAATGATAACAGTTTTGATTGTTAACAATATAATGTGAAATTCTGAACTTTACAAAAAAACTGTCTGTTGGTAATAATTTTAAAAAATATGGAATGCGTGCGTGCGTCTGTTGCGGTATCGATGAGGCGAGTAGAGGGGGGTCCGGGGGGCGTCCTTGTGCAGCCAGCGCAGCGTACGTTTATGAAATTCGGCGTAGACGCATTTCTTGCGTTAACAATCATCATCATCAGTCAGAAGACGTCCACTGCTGGACAAAGGCCTCCCCCAAGGATCTCCACCACGACCGGTCCTGTGCTGCTTGCATCCAGCGGCTACCCGTGACCCTCACCAGATCGTCGGACCACCTTGTTGGAGGCCTGCCCACACTGCCTGTTCCGGTGCGCGGTCGCCACTCGAGAACCGTTCTGCCCCAACGGCCATCGGTTCTACGGGCGATGTGCCCTGCCCATTGCCACTTGAGCTTGGCGACTCTTTGGGCTATGTCGGTTACTCTAGTTCGTCTACGAATCTCCTCATTTCTGATTCGATCACGTAGAGAAACCCCGAGCATAGCCCTCTCCATTGCTCTTTGCGTGACTTTGAGCCTGCTAATTAGGCCCATAGTGAGCGACCACGTTTCGGTACCGTATGTCATAAATATAACTATCCCAAACTACTCGGCTCAGGCGTTCCCACTTTGGATATTGTCCAACCGGCTGTCTCAGAGCACAGTGGCAAGTGCAGGGATGTACTTGGGTTTTTAGTGGATATGCTCACCTTCTCCCGAATCTCTGTCAAGAACTTCGGGCTTGGAAAGGCAAGCGGGAGCTGGGGGAAAACCCCATATAACCATCCGTGCCACCCCGGGGCCCGGCTGCAGTGGTACCTACTCAGTAGTGAGTTTTCCCAAGTACAATTATACATACGTCGTACGTAATCACGACTATTATCCCCGAAGGGTTAGAGACTAGGCAATAAGGACAGCAAAAGCAGTCCTCTACAACCATAGTTCAATTTTCACCAAATAGCGACTGCACATGTGCTCAGCGTGACAGGTGGTAAGCCCATCGCCGCACTATGCTGTTGGATTTATGCGCAGTCTTTTTAAAATAATGTTGCACGAATTTGAATTTGGTGTTTTTAATTTTTATTATCATTTGCATTTTGTTTCCAATTTTATATTTTTATTTCATTTTAGAATTTAAATTGTGATTAACTGTAAAACCGTATCATAGTTTTAATATATTATTCTGCATCCGTGACATATTTCACTAACATAGTTTTAAGAAATTTTGTAACTAACACTTAATGGGTGTATACCCGCAATAAATAATTTAATTTAAAAAAAAAAAAAAATTAGTCCGTTAGTCGCCTTTTACGACACCCAAGGGAAGGGGGGGGGGGGGGTGGTATTATTGTTTCACCGCAACGCGACACTATTACCCAAGTATAAAAAAAACCCTCCCACTTCACGTTTCCTAATGCGACTTCAATCTTATGAAAATACACGGGACCAGTGGCTTAATTTACCCACCATAGCCAGAGATCGAGATATTCAAATGTTCGGACACCTACTGTCCCTGACCCGACTCACACATACATGATAGATAAAAATGCAAAGAGATAGATAAATAATTTATGACACAGTTTGACGACTTCCGTGGTCGAGTGGTTAGCACGCTGAGCGTCGCGCCATCTCTGAGGTCCCGGTTACAATTCCCAGTCGGGTCAATTTAGAGAAGAAACTTATTTTCTAAATTGATTTCGGGTCTGTGTGTTTTTTCTATGTTTATGTTTCAAAAGTTTTTAAGGAATACTCAATTAATAAGTTTCAAAAGAATACTCATCTTGGTCTAGATAAATAGGTGTTTGTTTATTTATTTATTTATTTATTTATTTATTTATTTATTAGGTACACAAAACAGATAAAAATTAAAAAATAACAAAAAAACATCACAAATTGTATAAGAGCTAAATTCCTATCTAAAGCGTCCATATTAAAGTTTATCTAATCTAAAACTAATATTCAATTAAAAACAAATATATACATAGAATTCAAAAAAATAAAAATCAAACAAATCGAAAACTTATTCTAGATTAATGTTGACAACTACTGAAGTTTTTTTTTTATACTAAGCCCGGCAAATGACCCCACTCCACCTGATGTTAAGTGGAAATGAAGTCTAGGCGTGAGGACAACTAGTGCAGCGTAAAGCCCCCTCTTCACATAGGCAGACGTATCCGCAGACGTCATCAGCGGATGCGTCTGCTGACGTGTAGGGGGGTGATTTGCGCGTCTGTGGTAGGTATTTAACGTCTGCAGACTCTGTATACCTACCACAGACGTGCAAATCAACCCCCTACACGTCGGCAGACGCATCCACAGATGACATCTGCGGATGCATCTGCCTATGTGAAGAGGGGGCTTAAGAGACGTAGCATCAGTCACCCTCACTCTGCCGGTCCACAAAGTGCCTCTTCACGCCTCGTTTGAAGGACCCTATGTCATAGGTAGGAGGGAATACGACGTGTGAATGAAGAGCGCGCTTCGGCGGGCACTGATTTGGGGTGTGTAATGTTTGATATAAATACTTATGGTCTAACGTTCAGATAATATAATATCATTTCATATAATTTCATTTGATATAACAACTGACTTAATATAATAAACATTTAATATAATTTTTAGATTCTATAATTTTATTTGATATAATGTACTTTTGATATAATAATCTTATCATATGAAACATTATTCATGTAATATGCAAGCAAGCAAGCAGCATTCAAGCAAGCAAGCATGCAGTTAGCATGCAAGCCAGAAAGCAGCATGCAAGCAGACTTGCAGGATGCAGGCAGTCATGCAGCTTGCAGGCAGGCGCATGCAACATGCAAGCAGGCATGCAGCATGCAAGCGGGCATGCAACATGCAAGCAGGCATGCAGCATGCAGGCAGGCATGCAGCATGCAAGCGGGCATGCAGCATGCAGCAGGCATGGTTTCTGTCACGGCTCCGGCGCTGCGGGACTCCGGCGGTCCCACGCGAGCTTATCATCGCAGATGGCTTTCGCTCACCACCGCAGCTTCGGCTTGCCGCCTCGCCCCTCCGCGCCTACGCGGGCTTAAATAACACTTTAGCGTAGGGCAGACAAGTCTACGTGGAGTCGGTTTTGCCGCGATTCGTTTCTGTCACTGAATTTTTAGTACAACCTCAACGAAAACCCAACGTATTAACTTTTTAAGACAATATTTGAAATCGATTTAGGGTTAAATGCTATTTTTATTTATAAGAAAAAATTATATCAAATGATGTTATAGAATATAATTATTCTACCAATATAGCTTTATAGAAAAAGTTGTTAGATAATATGAGTATTATATCAAATAAATAATATACGTAATGTTATTATAGAAAGTGTATTTAGAACAATTAAAAATTATATCCAATAAACGTTATGTCCATTGAAATTAGTTCATTTGTCATTATATGAAATGAAACGCACCCACTGATTTGGCGTCAAGACCTAACGCAGATGGTCTCCTGCGCGAGTGTTCTACTGGCGCAGGGACGTCTGGCACTTCTTGCATAACGGTTGGTCTCGAGGTGCCAGTACAAATAAAACTTAGTGAAGTAAGGAGAGGGGATGGTCGACTTGTAGATAATGTTTTTAGCATTATGTCCGCTATTTGTACTTGATTTTGTGCAATAAAGTATAAATAAATTAGGTGTAAATTAATGTTTTATATTTTAGCGTTTTATTACCGCTTAAATATACTTAAGTAACATTTTAAACACTGAAAAAAGACGACAACCTCAGGCGGGAATCGAACCACGCACCTTCCGCATTCCGGGCGGCTGCCTTAACCACTTGGCTACCTAGGTCTGGCTTTCTACCGTCGAAATTTGTCAGTGCTTAGTGCTTATGTTTTTAGTCAACATTGCTTCATCAAATCTTAGAAAAAAAAATTTCTTAAGTATATGCAAGCGTTAATAAAACGCTATAAAATAAAACATTAATCTATAAACGCAGCTTCATCTTAACCAAATGTTCAAATATTTGTAAAAATATTTCTTTCGGATCTCAGAGGTGAAAACTTCTAAAGTTAGGTGTGTTTTTATTGTTTAATGTTGTTGTATTTTATGCCAAATAAACTTTTATTAATTAATTCATAATTAAACTTTCACGTTCCATTTCAAACAAAATATTGAGACGGGAATTATTACTTAGCATCCTACGCATATCTTTTTATAACCAACTTTTCGACCGAGTTGCAACTCGGTCGAAACGTCGGCCCATAAACTGTATGGCGATTGGTCCAGGTGCCGTTGCTCCCGCCGAACGGCAAGCTCCATTTCCCCACGAAGATCGAGGAGGTGTTCGATGACGTCAGCCCCGACGTGTTCCTTCGCAGCGTGACGGGCGAGGGGGGGGAGCGGGCGCTCGTCAAGGTGCTGCTCATCAAGGAGGGCCGGCCCAAGCCCGTGCTGGCTGCTACAGGTATACACAATAATATGAGTTTAGGAAAAAGAAAGAAGTCGGCTGGAGTCATATCTGGTGAATAAGGTGGGTTCTCGATGGTATTTGTGGAGATTTTGGTCAAAAATTCGTTCACAATGATGGCCTTGTGCGAAGGCGCATTATCGTGGTGCAAAATCCAAGAATTTTCTTTCTACAAATTTGGCCTTTTTCGTCAAATTTGCTCTCTTAAACGCCGCATAACGCTCAAATAATATTCTTTATTTACCTTTTTTTTAACCTTTTTACTTTAATGTGGCAATTCAGTAACTTAAATTTTTTTTAACTTCAATAAAATCGTCATTATACTCAAGAAAAATAAGTTAAGACTAACAAAACAGCTAGAATTATAAATAATAAATTAAAGTCAACGATTGGTAATTGAATATCATTTGAACTTAAATTGATTTACTATCCCAACACAAGTATTTTTTGTATTGGAATGACCTTGTGAAGGGGTACGTTTTTTATTGTAAATGTTTAAAAATTGTGTGATAGGTGAGTTTATTGGGATAAAACCTAATCTAACGTATAATAAATAATCACAAAAAGTAAGTTTAGCTTATGTTAAGTGATGGATTATACAAAATAATATTATTTAAATGTAGTCAAATATAAGTGATGGATTATACAAAATAATATTATTTAAATGTAGTGAAATATATTCATACGCTTTTACAAAGTCACGTCGTCGTTTCTGCTATGCGATTCTCTAAGCGACACATAGACGCTGCGCGCATGGCTGTGATCTGCTGTCTCTTTCCAATTCTATGAATATGAAAGAGACAGAGTCAATTCTCAGCGCTGCGGCAGCCGCTGCTACCAAGGCTTTAACTTAGAGAATCGCACTGCATATGACATCTGTCACAGGTATCAAGCTTTATTGAACCCACTTCTCGTCACCAGTAACAATGCGTTACATGAATGTTGGGTCGGAATTGACTCGTTCTAGCATGTCCTCAGCAACTCTTATGCGATTGAGTTTTTGGAAAAACTTCAGGTCTTTTGGGACCAGCCGAGCGGCAACATGTTTCATACCCAAGTGATTATTGAGACACAGAAAGTTAGCGGCTATCTTTAACTTGAGTGAGGATTTTCAGTCACCATTTTCTTCACTTTTGCGATGTTAACTTCAGTTGAAGACGTTGATGGCCTACCAGAGCGAAGCAAATCTTCCATCACATCTCGGCCGCTTTTCAACGCTTTATACCACTCATAAGCACGTGTTTTTGATAAAGTCTATTCACCGTAAGCCTTTTGTAACATTTTCAGTTACTCCGAAAACGAAATTTCATTGGCGACGCAAAATTTAAGACAAACTCTTTGTTCGATGTTTTTATCCATTATGAAATTCGCAATACACACATACATTAACTAAAAATAGCACTGTATTTAATCTAAATAACAGATGCAACTCAAACTCCGCGCCAAAATGGATAACAGTTGTGCCAATCTAACAACAAAAAAAAAACAAAAAATTGAATTTGGAATCATAAACAAATCTTCCGTTCCCGAAACTTTTTTGACAGAATGTAAATGCACATTACGACCGTGTTTTACATTAATATGGATTTCTAAAAAACTAAACAATTTTATTAACTTGTTAATAAAAATGTGAATGGCGCTTACCGCGGACCCCGCACCGCGCAACACCAGCGAGGGCCTGGAATAACGACGGAATTTTCGCTGACTGCCTAACCCCCCTTAATGTAACATTTGCAATTTTTCAGTTTTTTAGGGTAAGTAGTTATATTTTGACCTAGTGACACTATCTACCTATTACAATGTTGAAATTTCAATTCGATAAAAGTTGAACGTAGTAATAATATTAGGCCGGCGAGATGTTTCATTTTCAAATATCTGGAAAGAACGGCCCACTGACGTTTTTTTAAACGTTTTAATCACGTTTATAAAAGGTTCGGTTCCGGCCGAAACTACAATCAAACCGAACCTCCGGTTTCGGCAAAAAACATGTTCACATTCGCGGTCGGACACTACTTACAATTAGCTTTTATTGATAATGATCAAATAAGCAATCGTTATTATCATTTAATTATTATTATCCTCATTTCATTTCGTATCATCATTATAAGGGTATTCATATAAAGGTAAAATCTTTTATAGATAGTTAAATCAGTTACCTAGTTATACTATTTCAAAGATAAAGATAAGATATTCTTAATTGTACACCATATTAACAACAAAAGGATAAACACAAAGTAACATACAATTGGCGGCCTTATCGCTAAAAAGCAATTTCTTCCAGGCAACCGTGTTGGACTGGATAGAAAGTGAAATTTTAAAGGGTAGTTAATAGTTATGGTGTTTTAATTTAAATAAATAGGAAATAAACAAACAAATAAAAATAAATAAACACGGTTAAGTTTATCAATATCATACATACCTACCTATAGTTACATATATAAATATAAAGTTATTAAATTAAAACTTTGCATGCTTATTAAGTAAAACACAGGGATCTTAAGAAAAATGTTTATTTAACTGAGTTATTGCGATTTTTAACTTTCCATAGTAGACTTTAACTCGCAATAACTCAGCTAAAAAGGTTTTTTAAAAAAATTTTTCAACAAACTATTTAGATCCCTGCGTTTTACTTTAGCATGCAAAGTTTCATCAAAATTGGCTTATTAGTTTTTTTTTAAATTTCGACTTAGAAGTTTGTATGGGAAACCGAAATGCGTAAACCCTCTTAAAAGCTAATCTTACTAAGTAATCCACTTACCTACCTAATCTACCACCAGTTCGAATTTTGGGAGCGTCTTCTAATGAGGAGAACGCTCCAAAAAACTCAGGAGGCTTTTCTTTTTTCTCCCTCCATTCGAACCGTACGTACAGTAGCGTGCGCGTAGATCCTGTGCAAGTTAATATAGACTGTGTGTGCAGTCTTAAGTCCGTTTGTAGCCTTTTTGGACACCCAAGGCACTCAAGACACGACACACAAACTCACAAAAATGTAGTGCACTTAAGACGGGTTGGGCGGTCAGCGAAAATTCCGGGCCCTCGCGCGGTGCGGTGTCCGCCATTCACATTTTTATCAAAAAGTTAATAAAAATGTTTAGTTTTTTGGAAATCCAAATCAGTCAAGGAATCGAAAAGGTAAATTAAATATAATAAATACCTGTGTGTTTATAATTTTATAGAAATTATTATTGTAAAACACGGTCGTAATGTGCATTTAGGTACATGAAATTTTAGAGGTACCTAACTTCAGGTTTTTTTTCTATCAAGGAAAATGTTTGTAATAGTGTTTTGGAAACAGTCATCCCCTCACATACCTTCAGTAATACATATTGAAAATTTCAGTGCGATATATCTAAAATATTTTGAATAACAGCTAATCCCAACTAACAAAAATGATTCTTATAATGGCTTACATTGCCAAAATTAATAGCTTTTTAATAGCCGTATTATCTCCTATAAACCTGCGTTTGGGCACAAATTATAAGGACAATAACTTTGTACCCACCTTATAGTGGATTTATTGTTAGCTTTTTATTCCTATACGTGTTTTATTATGGCCAGCAACAAGGGAGTAAAATTTATACCAGCAAAGCAAAGTATTTTATAAAGCGTTTGCCCATGTATGATTCTGTAATAAGTATTAAGATAGTCATTTACATTTTCGTAAAAGCTTAGCGAAAAATTAAAGTGGCCGCTGTCACTGTCAACCATTTTAATGACAAGAACCAATGATATTATAATTTTTTTTATTATAACATCATTGACAAGAACAGTAAGTTTATAATTTATTATATTATGTTGTTACTGAATATGTGCTTGTATATAGTCAAAACGGTGTGGGAATTCAAATGCATGGCAAAATGTGGTACGCAGTGTGTTATATTATCAACGCGCCCTTGAATTTAGGTTGTTTTGTGATACAAAATTGGTTAATTATTTATTCATGTTTTTAATAAGGCTATTATAAGGGGAATAAGAAGCGCACATCATTTATAAGGAAACTTAAGCTTATGCTATTGCCATTTTTGTATATATTTATTGTTCTTTTATCACCAGTAAAATCCCGTATCCACATATATTTTAATGCCCAAAGATTTTTATTTATTTTACATGGTAAACCATGTAAAATATTCAAAAAATTTCTTTACTGTTTTGTTAATAATTTAATTCTTATTTCATTTGCAGGATAATAATATTTTACGGCTGATAAAGTCGAAGTAATAGAAGTGTAATGTGTTTTAACCTATTAAAACAAGAAATTAAGAAAATGCATTAATAATAGACATAGACTTCTTTCAGTCTTTCAAGTAGGCAATTCAGCAGCCAGCCAGCTGTCAATACGCGCCTAATCTTCTAATTTCGTGCTGTATCTAATATTTTTAAATAAATCGCTAAAAGTTATATGAAGGAAATATTGATTTTTATTGCCCAGTCTTTTATATATCTACACCAAAATTCTATGGATTTAGTAGGGCGACGGAACCCGTGACTGTTTTTTGTAACAGCTAGATAATTTTAACCGTGATGAATCATGTTTTAGTTAAGTTATGTAGAGCACATGAATATAGTCATCTAGAGAATAACGCTCTTATAAATAATATGTTATCGAAAATGGTTTGCTTTCATTGTTATAAAGACTATGTAAAATGCTTTTACTCTTTTGTCATATAGACATCTTATAAAAAGCTCCTATAAATTAAAAAGCAATATAGTTACTATGTGCATTGCTTTTATAAGAATAATTGGCCCTACTAGAAACCTTTACATAGCTTTTGAATATTATAAGGCAAAAAAGCCATATAACTAGCCCCTATAAGAATACCACATTTTAAACCCTTATTGTGGCTATATTATTAGGATTTATTACCGTTTACCCAACTAAATTACAAGAATAATGGTAGTATTAGCTAAATCTTCTTATAATGTACCTTATAAGGTTCATTGACATATTGATTGCTATTTTAAAACAATTAAAAGAGTATGGATCTTATACATTAATTTTATAACTAAGTTGGGATAGAAAACAGCCAATTTTTCCGTTTTCATCGCCTAGCCAAGAAAAATCTATAGACATATTGAAACCTAAATTGTATTTCTTGTCTCTATGCAAGTAGAACCTTTTTTGATTATTGCTAATTGTGGCCACTTTAACCGCGCCTTAACACCTTAGAACGGCGCTACTAAACACAATGGAAATTCTATTCGTTGAGCACTGATCAGTGCGCAGTCGCAGTTGAGAGGTTAGTTCATTAACTTTGTGTTCTATTCTGCAGTGGTGATGCCGCCGACAGACCCGATGATGCTGCCGTACGACAAGATGCAGCAGGCTGGGTTTGAGGACTTCAAAGTGGGGTCTGGGTAGAAATTAAACACCTATTTTTTAACTGGCCGGTTTATGAGTCGGGAAGATATAAGGCCATTGATACGAAAAGATGAAGAGAATGCAGCTGTGAAGAGGGAAATTTGTTGTTTTGAAGCTATGCTAGCGACAAATGTGGAACTGTGGTGCTGTGAAACTGTTTTTCTCTGTTGACCAAAAAGACATATTGTATAGTATACATATTATAGCAGATTACCTTTGATGATGAACAAATGGTCGACTTTGTATTACAATGGAATGTAAATAGCATAATAATATGTGAATTGTAAACCCGGGAAACAAGTACCTACGCAATATGTCCATAGGTTACCCAATAATAGTATCGTGTATCAGATTATAATAAATGCGTCATTGTACTTTAAACTTTTTAACTATTTGTCCTGATCTAATCAATTCGAGTGATGATGAGTGAAGTGCTCGTGATCACTAACTGTAATGACTCATTTTGCATTTTGGTTAAGAGGGTTTGCGCATTTCGGTTTGCCATACAAACTTCCAAGTAGAAATTTTTAAAAACCATTAAGCCAATTTTGATAAAAATAAAAGCTAAAGTAAAACACAGGGATAGTTTGTTGAAAACATTATTAAAAAACCTTTTTTTAGCTGAGTTATTGCGATTTAAAGTCTACTATGGAAAGTTAAAAATCGCAATAACTCAGTTAAATTTCAGCATGCAAAGTTTCATCAAAATTGGCTTATAGGTTTTTATAAATTTCGAATTGGAAGTTTGTATAGGAAACTGAAATGCGTAAACCCTCTTAAAAGGCGACTAACGGCCTGAAGACTGCACATACATCCAACAGCATAGAGCGGCGATGGGCTTACCACTAGTCACGCTGAGCACATGTGCAGTCGCTTGTTGGTGAAAATTGGACTATGGTAGTAGCTTATCTAGTCCTCATTGCCTAGTCTCTGACTAACCCTTCGGGGATAATAGTCGTGATTATATGTAATGCAATTGCGGATTGAGGCGTGTCAGTAGCTTTTTTATTTACAAGGAGGCAAAGGATTACACGCATAATGCATATTTCGGCCACGCGTAATGACATACGTGAAATGACATAGGTATACGCGAAATGACATATACGCAAAACGACATATACCTACGCGAAAATGACATAAACGCGCAATGATACATGATTGGATCGCATTTTTTGGAGTAAGTACTTATGATTTTTTTTCCCCTTTTTTTCTTAATATCTCAGTACCAAAGTGCTCAGCTACTTTTGATGCTGACTGTACATATAAAATGTAAGCGTGGATTTACTTTTAGTATGAAAATGTTTAATTTTTTGATAATTATTATAATAAATAAATTACAAATTAATCTAATTTAAATGCATCATACTCATTTTCAAACCCATTTAAATGTGTCATTGTGCGTGTTTATAATTGTGTGTGTTTGTCATTATGCGTGTGTGTCATATTGCGTGTTTGTCATTATGCGTGTATGTCATATTGCACGTGTGTCATTATGCGTGTGAGTCATTGTGCGAGTGTGTCACATTGCGTGTGTATCATTAAGCGTATAGGTAAAATTGTGTACGCTTGTCATTATACGTGTAACCCCAAAGGAGCGGGCGGGTCGCCTGATGGTAGGTAGGCAATCACCCGCCCATAGACACCCGCAAAACCAGAGGAATCGCAGATGCGCTGCCGGCCTTTCAATCCGCTCTTAGCTCTCAGCTTTTGAAGCCGTCGCTAGCCGAGTGGATAGATGATCAGCCGGCCTAGCATGCGCAACACGAGAACTCTATTTCTATTATTTTTATCTCTAATGTCTATCGACACTAAAAACACATGGATACGCTTAGAACCTACATAATATGTCAAAAATAGACTTAATAGTAGTTTTTGCATAAACTGTGGTATTTTTGTCTACAAACCTTAACATAACAACTTAAAATGATTTGTCGTCTCTTGTCCGCGACATATCTCGTGTTGCGCATGCTAGGCCCACAGGTCGTACGCGAGAAATCGTAGATCAATCCCTAAGCCCCGTAGACTACTGACGTGAACCCGCTCCGACAGTCATTTAGATTAACAAGGTTTAACACGACTATTATTAATTTGTTAAACGCTCATTAATAATAATCTTTTAACCGTGTTGCGTAGCGGTGAAAGAGTATTCTTTGGTAGTATTACCACCCCTCTCTCTTCCCTTGGGTGTCGTAAAAGGCTAACGGACTAAAGACTGCACATACATTCAACAGCATAGAGCGGCGATGGGCTTACCTCCTGTCAACTGAGCACATATTATGCAGTCGCTATTTGGTGAAAAGTGGACTATGGTAGAGGACTGCTTTTGCTGTCCTCGTTGCCTATCTACCGACCTCAATAGATAGGGTATCGCAACTGGAACTACGGGTCCGGTTGTGTTTTCTGAGGTACTACGGGGTTCCGGTTCAAGCCCCCCGCTGGTCGTGCCTTTAACCAGGCGCCTCCGGCGGGATCTGGACATGGGTTGGACTCGTAGTGGCGTGTGGTTAGCTGTAGAGCTTGGGAATGTTCGTTTGTCCTGGTATTGTGTGCCAGGACTTCCAAACTCGTGCACAGCGAGCGAGGCCTAGTAGCGGTCTCTGAGGGGCCAGAAGCGAAAAGTCCTGCGGGGAACGTGAGTTTCCCTTATAGTTCCCGTAGTTGGCAGCTTTGTCCGGTGGTTGTTTTCATTGAACATTGGTGTTGACATCTCCGGTACTAGTCTGGATAATTAGTAGAGGCGGCCTCCTAGATGGCGTAAGTCTCCGGTCCAGCCAGCCGCGTAGGACGTGGGAACTGGCTAGGCGCCCGGATGGGTTCCGAGAAGTGAGTGTGCTTACTACACCGCTACCAAGGTGGACACTTGGGAGTCGACTTTAGAGTCGACGACCCTAGCAGTGGCAACTGCGAGTTGTGCCCTTCGTGCAACGAGAAGTGAGCGAGCTTGACAGCTCCGGTTACCTATCTGGACAATAGGCAGTGAACTACACGTGTTCACGGGGATACTCTCCTGAGACACTAGTCTTATGAGTACCGAATGAAGAGCGCGCTGCGGCGGGCACTAATTTGGCGTCAAGACCTAACGTTGGTGGTCTCCTGCGCGAGTGTTCTACTGGCGCAGGGACGTCTGGCACTTCTTGCATAACCTAACGGTTGGTCTCGAGGTGCCAGTACAAATAAACTTAGTGAAATAAGGAGAGGGGATGTCCTCGTTGCCTAGTCTCTTATTAACCCTCCGGTAAAATTCGTGATTGTTATATTTAAAAATAAAAGCTTTTATTTGAATGGAAAGGTTGTCTGAGTTGAGTGTGCGAAATCGTTGGTTCACGGTATGGAGATACTGCCATTACCGTGATAATGGTTTATCGGTTACACGTACTTACGTATACAACATAGCTTATCGAATAATAAGGCATAGTGCAGACCAATGCTTCCGATATACATTTTCAAGGTAGGTAACCTTAGATGTCAATGGATACCTATTTATTTATTTTGTAGGGCAGTCAACATAAACATGCACTTATAAAACATTATTAGGTTCTCTTAATTCAATGATGGAGCTGCAGCAAATGCCTCCATCCATTGAGTTATAATATAATCTATACTAAAATAAAGGAAACATTTGATTGTTTGTTTGTATTGAATAGGCTCCGAAACTACTAGACCGACACTATCTCCGGGTGACATAGGCTATATTTTTATTTTCAAATAAATTAGGGATCCTTACCAAAACTCAAATAAATTCCTTAAATCGTGTGCGCTTACATAACTGTTAATGATAGAATAAAATAATGTACTATGGCTTTTCAGAACACACCATTATCTACAAAAAGTTTCGCGATAGCATATGTCTTAACTATTTTAGTTACGTCACAATAAGTGTTCTTGGGAGGGCAGGGGAGTCATTTTGAAAATTCGTCACGGGGTACGGGGGTCCACGCGAATGAAGTCGCCGGCGGCGGTCTGCTAGTGTGTACATTATAACTCAATGCCTTCATCATTGAATTTATTTAAGTTGTAACAATAAAATATGAAATATGTCGGAAATGGTAGTTTTTGATTTTACGATAATTATCCTTTAGTTTTTTTTATTAAGATAATTTGTAGGTAAATATTTAATTTTTACAAAATAAATTTGCGATTTTTTTATCTGTGGATTATTACAAGACCCGAAACACGGGCGGCAAGGGGCGGCCATGATTGAGCTTCATGTGACGTCACATTTCACAAAATTATCAAAAACTGTCTGTCAGGTTTCAAGCTACGTTTCTATATTTATTGAAATGTGACGTCACAGTTTTGGTCACGTGACGTGACCAACCGTTTTCGCACAAAATTTGAAATCAATAAAGAAAAATATGTTTTTTTTCTGTTAATTATAAGATTTTTCGAGAAAGAAAATATTGTACGGGGTATAAAATAAGCGTTTGTATTTTTAAATACTTTTTCGAAAACTGTCAAGTAGCCAATTGTTGTGTATTAATTATTTGCTTGCTCAGTTCTATACGCTTGCCTATTGCAGGTTGGTGACAACAACGGGCTATAATTAACCCACCATGCTGGCCCTATGCGAGTTGGTGGGTTTAACGACTGCCATCTTACGACGACACCCGGGACCAAAATGCTTTACTTAAGAGGAAACACTACTTCGAAGTGGCATGCAAAATTCTCATACAAAACACAGAAAAACGACGTTTCGTAGCCCCCTGTTTCCTCCTTCAGAACTGGACCAATTTTTATTACTTTTTCAACATCGGTTAAAGAAAGAGATTTTCTATGTCTGTATGTTTGATTTTTTTATTCAAACCAGCCACACAATGTTCCTGAAGACGCCTAAAAACGAAGTGATTTCGCTAAATTTTGAAAGCTCCTGGTTATTAAATAAATAAATTAATGCAAAAAAATCAAACATACAGACATAAAAAATCTCTTTCTTTAACCGATGCTGAAAAAGTAATAAAAATTGGTCCATATCTGAAGGAGGAAATAGAGGACTACGAAACGTCGTTTTTCTGTGTTTTGTATGAGAATTTTGCATGCCACGTCGTCGTAAAAGCCCGAGGGAGCTCGTGATGTTAATTTGGTTACCCAGCCCAGCAAGATCGTGGCAGTTATCATGTGTGTATAACATCCCTAAATGTACCTAACACGTAGCGTATTGAGATAATTTCAATGTCGCTTTACCTGACCTCTACGAGGGTTATTGTTAGGGTTGCCACCTTTTTTTAGGACAAATAAAATATTTTTTCATTCAGTTAGAACAAAAATAAAGTACATAACATAAAAAAGAGTGTTTATTTATTTGTCTTTAAAAAACGTATTTTTTGTTGCTCTTTGCGATATTTAACAAATATTTCTCTTTTACGTAAATAGAGTATTTTAGCGTACTTTATTGTGTATTATAAAGTACGCCTACATGAAAAAGAGGGTAAGGTAATACCTACTCTATTTTAGAGTACGGGTGGCAGGCAACCCTAGTTCTTGTGAGCATAGGTATGTACAGTCACGAGCACCACTTTGACTCATATTTTATTGTGTTAAAAGTTTTTTTTTTTTAATATAAAATAAGGAGGCAAACGAGCAAGCTGGTCACTTGATGGAGAGTAATCACCGCCGCCCATGGACACCCGCAAAACCAGAGGAATCGCAGGCGCGTTGCCGGCCTTTAAGGAAGGAATAGGAAGTGTGAGAGGAGGGGATGGGCCTCCGGAACCCTCACTGGCCGGACAAACATAACAGCACCAAGTGCCATTATTTCACGCCGGATATTCGTGAGAGGGTGGTATTACGCCGGGCGAGCCGGCTCAATGCGTGCTGCAACGCAGCGTGGCTCTACCACTCAGTAAACAATTGTTTACATATTTTTGCTCGTGACTGTACAGCCATAGGTCGGGTGCCTACTTATCGTCATATATTCGTCATTTGTGTCTGCGAACAATGAGTTATAGTGAGTAATGACTAACGTTTTCAGTGTTAGCTATATTTAGAACTTAAACCTTCGCACTAGACGAGTATTTTAGTCGATACTGATAGGACATTGCTTCGCCACTTTGCTGGTCCTTGCTTCACTAAAACGAATTTCAAAGTAATGACCTGGATGGCGCAGCGGTTAGGGCGTTCGGTTTACGATCGTCGTTAAGCAACTTTCGCAATGCCAGGTCACTGGATGGGTGACCAAATAAAAAAACATCTCAATTAGCTCCTCCGTGCTTCGGAAGGCACGTAAAGCTGTTGGTCCCGGTTGTTGTCGAATGATAGCAGTTGTTAAACCCATCAACCCGCAGTGGGCCATCAAGGATTGTGGTGGGTTATGGGCCAGTCTCCCCACGTGCTGTGCAATAGTGGGAGGCCTGTGCTACAGTGGGAAGTTTATAGCCTCATGATAATGATGAAAATACTAGAAATGCGATAAATTCGCTACACGAGGTACTCGACTAAAATACTTGCCTAGTGCGATTGGCTTTAGTCTTGTTTAAGCGCATTAGATAGAACAGTTATCTTGAAGTAAGTAATTAAAACAATTTTAAGTTTTAATGGGATACCTAAATGAAACGGTAATTGGATTTACGAATTTAATAAACGCTTCGACGCGCGACATACGCCTAATATCCAGTCCAGCCAGCATGCGCAACACGAGAACTTTTCTCGACCTGTTTTCTCGTGTTTTATTAATTTATCTCTTATGTCTATCGACACTAAAGACACATGGATGCGCATGGAACTCTACATAAATGCGCATGCTAGGCCTACCGGTTAGGTTCGGGTTAGGTTGGATACCCAGAGCGGGCAAAATGTGTTTGGGATTTTCGCTGATGCCCGGGTATCTCCTACCAGCAATTTGCAAGTGTGGTGCCTGCCAATACTCATCAATTGTAGCGATTACTTATTTGAACGGTGGAGATCTTGCCCAGCTTCGGAACAGTATATACTTTACCTTACTTGCTACTTCTTGTTTATACACTACCTCATCAGTTCCTCATCCCTTTAAAATTAAATCGCCCTAACCTTGTCAACTCAGCACTTTACCAATAACTTTTGAGGTTCCCAAAAAGAAGAATGCCTTATTCTTGGAATAACGAATTTATCTTTCTTAAGTTAAATTCGTATCAGGCAATTCCGAGAGGCAGGCGTTAAGGTGTACCGCAAGGAACCGTGTTAGGTCCCATACTCTTTCTTCTTTTTTATGTAACGATATTAGTATTGAAAATTCAAAATGTTTATGCAGACTAGTAGGAAAGCAAAGCTGCTTTGTACACATTTTGTTTTGACTTTTGCGTTAGCAGCACTTGCAGCTTTCGTTACGAGCGCCTCGGAGGAGGGTCGCTAGTATGTTGCCAACTCCTAAAAGCCTCCGGTGTTTGATCGGATACAACGCGATGGCTTGAGGAGCCTCTATGTTTTATATAGCCCACAAACTCATTAACGCTGTAAAGGCCATAAGCAGCAATAAAAACACTGATGAATATCTTCTGTATTCCCATCACAGTTATCTCAGGTAGCATCTTCGGATGTTTAAAGGATTCATGTTTACGCTTAGATTTTTATTCTTTTTTTTTTCTTTTTTTATTAGATACTGTTAGTCTGTTACATGTAGGTACCGGACTGAGTACACTTTCCCCACATGAGGTCCTTCAAATGAGGTTTGAAGAGGCATTTTGAGGGCCGGCAAGCTGAGAGCGACTGATTCTTCATCTTGTTATTAATGCTGCATCATTTGTCTTCGCGCCTGGGGCTGGGCTCTATTTCCACTTAACATCAGATGGAGTGGAGTCATCTGCCGTGTTACATATAAAAAAGTTAGGTACCTATATCTATGTCGTGTAACCTTTCAGGACATATTCCCGCTATCTGCAATAACTCACCTTTCCGCTATCTTCCTTTCGTGGATAAGTCTGTCATGAAATTCTTTATCACATGCGCCTGGTTATCAGGAGTGATCGCTTGGAAATTTCCAAAAAAACTATGTTCTGTTGCTTATCGCGACTGTGACTGTGAGGTGGGGCACCTTTATCGGCCAAAACATGGCCAAAATGGCAAACACTCGAAATTCTTTCGCGACCTATATAACATTTACGATAAAACCTTTGCAGTTTTATCAAACTATTGATAAAGATCTGCAGTTTTGTAACTAAAATAAGTAGGTGTGTTGATGTAGGTAGCTACCTATATTAATACCAGAAAAATAGGTAAAAGATAAAGAAATTAGTGTAACTAAAAACTACAAAATAAATAAAAAGGTCCTAGTCACCAGTCATCCATCACTCTAGGGCATTAATCAGACGTAAAAATAAAATCGTGGGGCGCGTAAAATTTCTGTCAACAGTCCCCTTCATATCATTATAAATGCTGATTACACATATCAGGTTATACTCATAAAGTTACTATACCTAGCGGAATAGAGAAACAAAGGGCTGAGCGAGCAGGATGTCACTAGCAACAACACTGTGGGATAAAAAGAGATGCGTGATGCGACGTCACAGAACTGTTTTTGGCTACTGTTTGTCAGCACTTATCAGCACGCTGAGAATTTGGGTTTTGCGAATTTTTCGGATTTTACGTGAAATCGTGGATATTTTCCCATCCCATCCTATTTTAGTTCTATTAATACTATTACTGTTAGTAATTAATATAATCTATATCGATGTTAATGTGAAAAGCGACATGACGTAAAATCACTGAACGCATTCTTTACACACACAAATGCCGTCATATTTCGGTTTCGTTTGACAGCTCATGTTTGTTGCTCTATTCCGCTAGGTATAGTAACTTTATGGTTATACTAGGTACGCCCCACGATTCTATTTTTGAAAGCCTATTAGCAATAATTGCTATATAGCCACGCCGCCAGACCGCGCTCCTCGGCCGTGCCTGCATCATCATCATACATACATGCATGCACACACAGATTCATCACTTGAGGATGAGAAGGAGGGAACTTTACAAACGAAACACTGCAGAACAGCAATTTGAAAAAAGTGGAGGCCGCGGGTCCTGTCTACTATAAGGAAATTAAAGAAGGTGAATTTCTAGTTGTACCCATCCTTTATCAGCTAAGATGGTGACAAGTATGATGATAATACATCTGCAACAATGCATGCGAATGCAGCAGATTAGTACTGTTACTTACTTATCTAAAAAAAAGAATTGGGCATGTCACTGCTAAATCCAGCTTTGCGTACAATCAGATTATTTATGACAATGACATTAAATCTTGAAGGTTGAGAATATCTATGTGCCGATTGCTCTTTTATTTTTTTTTTGGAAATTCTTTGGTGTTTGGGTGTCTGACTAGCTAAAGTAGCTAAGCGTCTCTCTAGCACATTTTACATTCATAAAACTATTATCCCCGAAGAAAGGTTGCCAGAGACTAAGCAATGAGGGCCGCAAAAGCAGTCCACTGCCTGCCACATTTCACTAAATAGTAATAACTACACATGTGCTCAGCGTGAGAAGTGATGAGTCTGAGATGTACAATCGAGGAAGTTACCGGTCGACGACTTCTTTTCGGCGATATTCGGTTGCACAAGAACTTTGCGCACGCACGCTAGTACGCGCAGTCAGAATAGTGCGCATAAGGCAAGCGAATTATTTTAATGAAAAAATCGGGATTTTCACCATGTTTGAGTTATTGGTTTTGAGTCCCCGATATTTCGGCGCAGTTGCATGCACCATGATCACGGAGTAATTACTCCGTAAATAAATAATTGTTGTGACCATGAAAGTTTAAAATGTTAAGGCAAGCGAATATTGCCGAAAAGTGGTGACCGAGAACTTCCTTGTTGCAGTCTTTAGAAGTTATTTGCCTTCTATTGCACCCAAGGGAAGATATGGGTTGGCTTGGGAGTAGTCTTCTCTTACGAGCCACCACCACACGGCTCTTACTAGCAAAAAAATTAAAACCTGTGCTCGCTTGATATATTTAAAAAAGAAAAATTGCTTTAAGGGGGTCCTGCGCGAAATTGTGAAAATTTACGGATTTTTAAGTCACTTGTACTATGCGCTGAATTAGTTAAATACATTAAAATAACTTATGTAAGTTACCCTGATCCTTGCATAAGGCCATGACCTTGTTGAAATTTGAAACAAATTGTTTAAACAATAACAAACAATACATAATTAATCTAATGACTCCTAAAAACTTTTTTTTCGACAACATGCTAAATTTTGCCCATGAAACTATAATTCTTACATGAAAATATTAGTATTGATATTTCGCAGGGCACCCCCTTCTTAAAAAAGTAAATTTTAATTTTTACACAAGCGCAAGCGCTTAATGGTTTTGCACATTTCGCAGAATAAAAACATAACTCTAATTAAATTACTAGGTCTGAAACTCCAAAGCAGAATTTTTCTAATTATAAATATCAATATGATTAATTTTGCTTATGTGCTTATGTCAGTTTATGCGATCGCGCGGCACCCCCATAACTAAAGATAGCTAAGCTGACGTTTCTTTGGATGTTTGTAGGGGATAACCTAAAAACATCCGAACTAATGAACTTGTTCGTCAACTGGCGAGCGTAAACCGTGAGTGCGCGGAAGTTGATACCTCCCGATTTTACCTAGTTATTGTGACGTCAACTCGCTCGATCATGAAATCTGACGTATTTATGTACGTTAGCTACAAAACCGCTTCAACAAATTCAATATAGATACCTACTAAAAATCAGTGGTGTGCCTAGGGATTGAGATTAGGGCAACCCCGGAAGCCCGAAGTAGTACTATTATTTATTCTGTGCCCGAAGCTCTAAATATAGCATTTTTACCTACTATTTCTAACTAACATTAATTTCATGAAAGGAATATCGAAATGCAAAATTTCAGAACTTTGGAATTACATTAATTTATTGGAACCCTGATGATCTAATTAGCGTAATCGAACGTTTGACATAATGAATAATCATTAATCAACGCAGTGATCCTACGACATTACCTACGGCAATAATGTTATGATCGATCATAGTAAAATCCGAAAAGATTAGATTTTCAAATGACTGATTTACCTAACTTCTGAACCTGGTCAATTTGATTAAGGACTCACCGTAGCGTCCTTGCATGAAATGGATGCTGCTTTTTTAAATCTTACCTTTATGGAAATGGCGTTTGCTTAGTCATAAAGAAATAGCGCAGTTGTAATAATACCAGACATAATAGAAATTCCATTATTAGCATTAGGAATCCTGGAGTCTTCATGACAGACAAGGGGATATTTCAGTGGACATGTTAACCGTCTCCCAACGTTAGTAAATATCCCCCTTATAACAGTCGTCCCTCAACGTTTTACACTAGGGGGTCTGTTTAACTCTTATCACACGTTCCACATTTGGTACTTTGTGAGGTGCCCTGCGCTATCGGTGAGCAGGTAGAGGTACTTACAATATTACGCTGATAGTGATAAGAGCAACAAAAGTTTATTGCACTTCGTATCAAACGGTATTTACACTATCGATTAGAATTCAGGGCTGGCACTGGAAACATTTTACTACTTTTTCATATTTTTACTTTTCATTGTTTCTACTTCTACTTTTATACTTACTTACTAAATTATATAGACATAAGTATAGTACTTGTTGTTGTTATTTGAAGATTTTTGTTGGAGAACACAAGACACGACGATTTAGAAACTAATTCTGTTTTTGTGTGTTTTTTAAAGTAATTTTTTAGCATTTGAAAATTCAGAACTTTTTATTGGCTTGACCAGTTGAAACATAAATAAGGCTTGGCAAATCGAAACAAAATTGGGACTTGACTAATTATTACTTTTGCATTGCTTGACAAATCAGAACCAAAATACGCGGTAAAAACATACTTGACCAATTGGAACTTTCTTTCTGCTTGACGAATTAGTGCCTAAATCGACACGACCACAACACGAATAAAATTATTGAATAAGTGTGATAAAAAAGATCACTGGAATTGTTTACGGTGCAAAAAAGTGCACTTTAAACATGTTTTGGTTACTTTTAAAGTGCAAATTTGTGACATAAATGCTGCAGATAGCACTATTTCAGTACCAAAAAGCGTTTCTCGACACTTTTAGGTTTCAATGACAGAGCTGATTTATTACCTTGAGAGCCTTTATGTAATGTTTATAGAATAATTCAGTGATAAAACTAGGGCCTATTTGGGGTTCTATAAACGTTCTTAACATCATTATTGTGCTTATCATGTACACTAATTAGCACATTCTTAAACGTTCTCAGGACTTTTATAGTACCAAATTGTGTAGCTAGGGTAGGTTATCAAGTTGGTGGTTTAGTACGAAAGTTAGATCAAAATTAAATAATGTAGACATTGGTAGGGAATACAATAAATTAAATACGGGATGAGCTAGACTCCTATTGCAAAGACTGGCCATCAAAAGCCCTTAATCGTGAAGATTGGAAAAAGGGAAGGGAGGCCTTTGCCCTGCAGTGGGACGACCATGGCTGAAATAAAATAATAATGATAATAATAAATAATAATCACCGAAAACATATAGTAAGTATATTCCTAAATAAAAATTAAATCCATTATTGTTTATTAAAAGTCAATATTTTAACAATAAAACTTAAAATATGCTCTTTGACAACCTTAGAGTGATCCGAAGGAATCCATTGATGCCCTAAGAAATTTAACGTGAGAGCGGAGCCAAAATCATTCAGTATCGCCCGTGTGCTTCGCCGATCTCTATCTAGCTGCTGACCTGGTAAGTACCTGCAATGTACCTGCAGATACCTGCCTGCTGTGCACTTGCACCATCCATAATTGACCGTAGTAATACAAAAAACGACCAAAGTCCAATTTTGCAAAAATGAGCTAAATAGTTTATGAATACCATAATAATATAGACAAATAAAATAAAATCGTCCTTGTCAAGACCTAGATTTCTTGCTCTACACCACAATCTGCAAAAACAGTCCAATTTTTACGCTTTCAACTTAATAAGATACAGATTTTTTTGTCAAAAACGTCCATTAAAGAGTATCATGCTATAAAATGTAACAAGCAGCCAACTCACCACACTTAACCCATTTCTACTACTTATAGTAATGTTATTTGATCTGCAGAAAACGATTCATCTTTTGGTTGGGTTCTGCAAAATAAAGAATCATTTGAATGATAACATTTTTTTATTCTGTACAAAACGACCACAACCGTAGCTGCGTTCTTCAATTTATTTATTTAGAAATACCCTCGTTTTTGGCAAAGTTTTGACATTGTTAATATGGTTATTGTTTGTGTTTAGAAGTTGAACGGAGTAGTTGCGCACTGAAGTAAAATCGAAAATGTTAACATTCGAAAGAGTTTACTGGTGGTTCAAATTTAAAGTGCCCTATCATGGATAATCTACTTCTGATACATATTCTTCAGATGAAAATTTACAAGATTAGTACTGAGTCTGGAAAGTCCATGTCCATGTCTATTAATGGTGATCCTGAGGAAGTGAGAATAATAGCTAGTTTTTATTTCTCATTAAAGATGGTCAAGAATACCGTAACCCGAAGGGCATTGTGTGAAGAATGTTAGGGGAGTAAGTGAAGCAAAGGGTGTGTCAGGATCGTAGCAAATGGAAAGCGGTGGTCTCTGCTTAGGCTCAGGAGCAGTTTACCAGATTCTCAACTCACCAGATTCGCAACTTATCAGATTCGCAACTTATCAGATTCGCAACTTACCAGATTCGCAACTTATCAGATTCTTAACTCACCAGATTCGTGACTCACCAGATCCGCAACTTATCAGATTCACAACTTATCAGATTCGCATCTTATCAGATTCTCAACTTATCAGATTCGCAACTAACCAGAAGTACAATTAAAAACAAAATCACTGAAAATGTACCCCTCCGGGTAGCGTGCGTGATGTATGTAATGAAAATTCTTGTAACTAATAATAAAATTAATAACTAAGCATTGTATTTGTAATGAGATTGTTTTAATACTTAGATAATTTGTTAAATTAAAATTGTCTACGTGCAAGTACCTACCTAGACGATGGTTTTCTACCGATTAGATAAAACCTATAAGTCCTATTTAATTATAGCTTCTATCGTGTGGCTATCTAAGATACGCATCACCCATTATTTTAATCCCTCTATCACCTAAAACTTCTAGTATTTCGTATCGCACTACTTTAATTAAGTTAATATTGACTCATTGTCTGGTGTAACTTGTCGTAAGTATGTTTATATTTTTGTAGTAATTTCCAAATTAAAAAAATAATAATTTTTTGCCATAGCCTTGAGTAATGAACAGATTAATTTTGTTTGTGACGGTAGCTTTGCACAAATTTTTGCTTCATCAGCCTTTAAACGTCCTACTGTTAAGCACAGGGGCTAAATGAGCTTATTGCCAGTCAGTATACGACCTAAACTGAGTCGGTCGCTGTCAAATCTTAAAAGGTCAAGGATCATAAGACGAATTTATTTTAATTGTGTCAGGTTTTACGATCCTCAAGGGGTTAATTCGATTTGACAGAATCTGACAGCGATCGTCTCAGAAACTTAATCGCAATAAGAGCTCATGTTAAAAGCCCCCAGGTCTTTCCACATGGACCACAGCACATGGCGAGATTGGTCCATAACCCACCACGCTAACCCACTGCGGGTTGTTGGGTTTTTAACGACTCGTAAGATAATAAATTCTTACGACAACAATCGGGATCAATTGCTTTGCACGGATTTTTTAAAACCATTTTTATTCTATGAAGTAACTACTATTAGTATTTAGTTGCTTGCTTTAATGGTTTTATGCTTATTGTTAGCCGTTTAGTACATCCACTCAGTGCTTCTTCTTCTTGTCTTGGGATCAATTTCCAGGTAGGAAAAAGTTCGTTTCGGATTTTTCGATGCATATAGCTCGGGCTCGTTGTGCTCACCAACCTCGTATCCGGCGCGCGTAGTGCAGTGGCCCAATAATATCTCAACGAGTGCTGTATTAACCTCGTATCGTATGCTAATATATCCATCATATTGTAGCGATGACTTGATTTTAATGACGGAGGTTAATGCTTAACTGTGGGTCGGCATAAGGCTATTTACTTAGGTACTAACAATGATATTATACATTGGGTACTAAATTGTTTTGCATATGACTTTGACCGTCAAATTCCAGAGAGCCATTAAAGCTTGTGTCCCGTAATTCGCGTTTGAAAGTGACATTATTACTCTAGTTCTGCGCCCGCGCAGCCGGCCGTATAGTCGGTCGGCGACCCCGCGGAATGTTGGGGCTTGGGGTCGATACACGCCAAATTAAACCTTACTAGCTTGCGTTAGAGCTGCATGGAACTTTATGGCAGTGCAACTTGTATTGAATACGACTAAGGGTTTAAATTCCTTCGACACTCGACTGTGAAGAGTATTCTCATGGAATTGTTTACTGGTACAATCCATGGCGGGAGTATTTCAATTTACAAAGTGGAAAATTTTGAATGAATTTCCTCGAACAGTATTCGAACCTTTTGACATTCCGGGTCACCTGTTCTTGCTCAGCCCGTCGAAATTCATCAACAATAATATTGCTTTATTTTATTTGGTGCACAAAAGTAAAGTATCTAAGTAATACTTATAGGTACTGTTCCACTGCAAGGCAGACGTCTCCAATTCTACATCATTCAAATTAAGTCTTCGTTAAAATTGATGAAAAATCTTGGTAAATGCGAGTTGATGATAACAAACCTAGGCTGTGCATCGAAAAATCCGGAGCACACTGTATCGGACCCGGGAATCGAACCCGAGCGGTTCCACACGACCTACCGAGGTGTTTATTTGTTCTAAGTTCACCTAAAGCTACCATTTTATCTATTCGGTCGCTGCATAATGTTTGGTGGTTAGTTAGAATATTGGTTTAGGTTGGTTTTGGTTATTGGTTAGTTAGTTACAGGTTACTGTTATACGTAATCACGTACCATAACTATTATTTAAGTATAGTCAACCGGGGGAATTGCGTCCAGGGGGGCTAATGCGTTTATTTGGAATTACTTAAGTGCTTAAGTGAAGAAATGAGTTAAGCTGATTTTCACTAAATGGCGGAAAAATGTTGTAACTAGATCGATTAGTTTTTTTTATGTAATTCCAAATAAACGCATTAGCCCCCATAGACGCAATTCCCCCAGTTGACATATGTTTTCGGCTTTCCATAAAAAATTACAAAACAGCTGACAGAGTTTCCAATATCACATGGGATAAGATATTATTTCTTTTGTTTCAGATCTCACTTCCATAAACAAAATGTCTCTCAGCGAGGTAAGTTTTACATGAGTTTTTGCTAACTACCTATAATTAAGTAAATTTCTCTACTCCTTCAGATAACTGAAAATCTAATTTAGGATATGGTCGAGTTTCATGAAAGGCGCTTAGCAGACTACAATGTTTTTTTGGAATTCTAAGCGATACTTACACGCAACGGTTTTTTATTTTATCTGGTTGTCTATTTGTCCTACGTTTGCGATATTGCCACGGAATAGATAAAGGTTTAAGTGGGTTTACGCATTTCAGTTTTCTATACAAATTTACAAGTCGAAATTTTTTAAAACCAATAACACAGAATAAATGATAGTTACCAATAAGCCAATTTTAAAGTACAGGGATGTAAATATGTTTATTTAGCTTAGCTATTGCGATTTAAAGTAAATGAAAACTATAGAAAGTTTAAAACCGCAATAACTAAGTTAAATGAAAGGTTTTTTAAATATGTTTCCAACGAACTATTAAATAAGCTCCCTGTATTTTACTTTAGAATGCCAAGTTTAATTAAAATTAGCTCATTGGCTTTTTCAACTACAAACAACAACAACTACTACTACAACAACAAATAAACTACAACTACTACAACAACTACAAACAGCTACAACATAAATTTCAACTTGGATGTTTGTATGGAAAACCAAAGTGCGTAAACCCTCTTATCTGTTCTGTGGTTATTGCTTTGGATTCCATACGTTCTATCATCGCTGACTTTCCCGCCTTTGTGCAATTTTGTAAATTTGTTGAAGCGGGGTCTAGCTTCCAAAGTACACGTCCACAAAGGCAAAGGCTAACAGTACGTACATGAAATGGTACATAGGGTGATCGATTCTTAATAATTAACCAACCATGCTGCTATGCCAATGCAGGTGTAGGTTACGTTACGTTAGTAGTATTATCAATATAACAATCACTATAAAATTAGATAGCAACCGGTATCACCTAAAAATAAAATACTTAGTTACATATTATAAAATAAATAACGCTGATCCACAATTCGATAATAAAATTGTGTGCAGACGATACCGCTTTATCATTTCGATAATTGTATTTACTTAGAAAATATATATTTTTGTAGATAGGTACGTAGGTAGGTAGGTATACGCTAACTTAATACACAGTAAGTTTGATATTTTTCTTATACTTACTTAGTTAAATGTGCATTTGGGGTCAATTTGGAATTTAAATTATGAGTACCTTAATACATACATAATTATTATCATCACGACTATTATCCCCGAAGGGTTAATGAAAGACTAGGCAAAGAGGACAGCAAAAGCAGTCCTCTGCCATAGTCCACTTTTCACCAAATGGCGACTGCACATGTGTTTAGTAGGAGGTGAGCCCATCGCCGCTCTAAGCTGTCGGATGTATGTGCAGTCTTTAGTCCGTTAGTCGCCTTTTACGACACCCAAGAAAAGAGAGGGGGTGGTGGTATTCTTTCACCGCTACATTTTTAACTTCAATATTATTTATTTTTGTTTATTTGACGACCTCCGCGGTGGAGTGGTTAGCACGCCGGTTCTGGCGTCGCGCAATCTCTGAGGTTCCCGGGTTCAATTCCCGGTCAGGTCTATTTAGAAAAAAACGTTTTTCTAAATTGATTTCGGGTCTTGATATTTTTCTATGTAGGTATATTCATCCGTTTTACCGAGTTCCAAAAGAAGCATGTATATTCATCCGTTTTACCGAGTTCCAAAAGAAGCATGTATATTCATCCGTTTTACCGAGTTTTAAAAGAAGCTTTACTTGGGCTAGATAATTGGTGTGAGCGTATAAAGTTATTATTATTCTCACATTTATTTATTTTCTTAAATCTAGGTATTTTATAATATTCCATTTCAAAATAATAAACAAAACTACTATAAAACATTTAACATTATAAAAAACCTAAACCTAGGGAGCCGCCGGCAGCGGGGCAGGGCTCAAGCTACCGGTGGTTAGGGCTGCAGAGAAAGGAACCTCCTGACGTTGGTCCGACTGATGTTGGTCGAGACTCTTCGCTATTTGGCCGTTTGCAGATACTATTATTATTATTATGCTCTTTATTAAAAATATAATCTTAAGTAAAATTTTTACAATATTTTATATAAAAAAATATATTTACAATATAAAATATTATAAAAAACTTAACCTAGGTTGCCACCGGCAGCGGGGATAGACCCAAGTTACCGGTGGTTAGGGCTGCAGAGTGAGGAACCTCCTGACAATACGTGCCGTGTCAAGGAGTACTGCCTTCTGTATCTGACCCTTGACCCAACCTTTTAGCGAGAGCCTCTCTAGGTGTTGATCGAGGCTCTTAGCCAAAAGACCGTTTGCCGAAACGACTATCGGTACAATAATGGTTGAATCCACATTCCACATGGCGGTAACCTCGTGAGCCAAGTCAAGGTACTTACTGAGCTTGTCCTTCTCGGCTTTCATTATTATTATTATTATTATTTGGTGTGCGCAGGTCTTAACTCTTCAACGATAATCATATTATGCATTTCCGCTAGAGATGTAGCTTAATCCGCTAGCGTCATTTAATTTAGTTTTAAAATGTACAGTTTGTTACTGATGCTGGCCCCATTGTTCACAGCAATTTCTGAAAGTGGCTGACTCAGTCAAGAACTGGAAGACGAGGCCAGCTGACAGCGAGAACCTGGCCCTCTACTCCCTGTACAAGCAAGCCACCATTGGTGACGTCAACATTGGTAATTTACCATATCTATGTTTTTTTATCTACCCTCATTCAACCTTTTCACCACTGAGGAACTCGATGGCGAAACCGCTAAGACGGAATCCTGAACCACTGAGGAACTGTTGGAACACAACAATGCTATTATTAACATTGTTGTTATGATGCCAGAGTTTAAATAACATGGTGGTAGCTAGCCAGGCGGACTTAACAAGCCCTGCAACCAACCAAACAAAGTACACAAATAATATGTAAGTACCCAACGCTGAGAATCGAACCCGGGACCACTGGCTCTAAGACCGGCGGCTTAGCCCAGGAGTGGGACCGTAATAGGCTACTAATTATTCACTTAGTTACAATAGGCCAAACCCTTGGATACGGAGGCCCTCGTGATACCGACCCTTAAAAACCTTTTCGGGTTATTCGGTATAAGTAGTAGGATAAAATGATTACTAGAAAAAAAATCAGCCTGTCTCAGGAAGCTCTGCACAGAGCAGTGGACCGGTTATCCAAAGGTCATGGGTTCGAATCCCATTCGAGCTTCCTGAGACTAACAATTTTATCTTATATCTATATAGCATTGCGAATGCAAAATTTCAATAATAAAGATATTCGGTATAGTGCTTTAAAAACTCAATGGTTAGCCGTAATGTAAAGCCTTATGCTGCTTACAGCAATATCTTTCCTTAAAATGTATTTGTCATTATTAATTATTTGATAATTTGTCGACCGTGACACTGATAACGATTATTAACTAATCTAAGTGGCGGCTCAAATTATAGATAACATCGCATCGACATGCTAGCAGTGTCGTGTCCTTTGTTAATCGGTTAAATACAATACAGGGTGATTCATGAAAAACTATTGAAATTGAGAAGAAATAATTTTCGAACAAATTATTTCTTCCGTCACGTCCGTCTTAAAGAAATTTGTTTAAAGGTTTTTAGAAAACATAACTATCTGGAATCAAACCCAATCAATAAAAACATTTGGAAAATAATGTAAGTAGTTTTCCTTCCTAGGCATGTAGGTCCTATAACCAGGGCCAAATTAGACGAAAAAAAATATTTTTACTGTTTCTTGAGAGGAAGACACCATTGTTAGAATCTAGACAAACTACTCGCCTTTTGGACCTTTTTTTGACGTGACATTTCGAACCCTTCACAGGGCTCTTCTTAGATGTCGATTTATAGGTAGGTACTTAAAGTAATATGCTCTAAGAGTTGATGGTAAGATAGTTTTCTCTGACGCATCTGGTGACTTCGATAAGTGTGCGTTTAGGTGATCGATGGGTGACCCAATTGAATAGTTAAAACAAAATCGCACAAAACCCTCGCTTGGTGGCGAGTCGCAACGAATATACCATGTAAGTCACCAGTAACCAGTACCTAACAGATTTTTCATCCCCTTCCAGCTGAGCCAAGCGGTCTGGTGGAGAGCGCTAAGTTCAAGGCGTGGACTGGCCGCAAGGGCATCTCGCAGGATGCCGCTAAGCAGCAGTACATCGACCTGGCCGCCCAGCTGCAGGGCAAATACGCATAACTTATCTAAGTAGTCTGACGCTAAGTTAATTTATGTTTGTTAATTTTAAGATATTTACTTTTTAATAAATATGTTATTAACCGCGTTTTGTGTTCACTTTTAGTATTGTTTAATTAAGATAAGACCAGTGTAAAACCAGAACAAAAGATAAAGGACTACTCACTTACTTACCTATATATATTTTAAATTTGCATAAATTTTAAATGTGATACGTAACCTCATTTACGAAAAAAATATTTACATAATACATAGGTACATTTATTATTCCCGAAAGGTTAGTCAGGACTATATAGGCAATAGGATCGCAAAAACAGAAGTGCGATTGCATAAAGTAATCGTATTCATTTGACAGTTCATAACTCTGCCATCATGGTCCATCCACTTTTCACCAAATAGCGACTGCATTGTGCTCTACGTGACAGATCGCCACTCTTTGCTGTTGGATGATGTGTAGTCTTTTAGATAAAAAATATTTAAGTACCTACTCTTTATATTATTGATGATGTACGGCGATGACGCAATAAAAAATAACTCATAATAATGTCGCATACAGGGCGAACCACAAAGATTTTGTAACAACTTTTGATAAATTCGTAATACTTATTTGGTTTTATACGTTTATACGCTAAACTCGTCGTCGTCGTCGTGCCATCAGAGTTTAATTTGAGTAGAGTTCTCTCCCGGGTTCAATTCCCGGTCGGGTGCATTTGGAAAAAACTGTTTCTAAATTGCTTTCAGGTCTGGGTGTTTTCTATGTTTATCTGTTATCTAGTGACAATTTAAACAAGTTTTAAAAGAAGCTTAACTTGGCAAGTTATTGTGAGCGTAGAGTAAGTTAGTATAAAATCTAACATTAGTAGCGATTATGCGGCTGACTACTTAATTTACCGCGATTTTCGTGTAAGTATTTGTTTGAAATTAACACAACAACTAGTTCTCGATTTGCTTGATAGATTGAACATAATACTCATGAAGACAAAAACGTCATAAAGTAGGTAGTCAGCAGCACCGAAATATATTGAGAGTCCGCCCGCCGCCTCCAAGGGTACGTGGTACTAGGGATCTATAAATCTAGTACTAAGCCTTATGCTTTGTTGTATGTACCATAATGCGCTCGACTAAGTAAGTCTATTTTTGTGTTAGTTTAATACCATTGCAAAATCCAGAATCCTGTTTATCCTACCCTGTATTTCGTAAATGATTCCATCAAATGTACAGGTGCTGCCACGCCGCTGTTTAAAAACATTTTCTAACACTAATACATTTAGGTACTAACAAATGTTAGACATTGTTACATTCTGTTAGGGATTGTTAAATGTTGTAAGTGCTCCTACATCAATGGAAAATGTTTACAAACATTTATAACATTAGAAAAATTGGCTCGCTCGCCGTTTGGATTTACGTTCCGACGGGTCTACACGAAAATGGAAAAAGATTTGCTCATTGGATTAGCTTTTATTTTTTGTTCAAAAAAAAGAAAAAGCGCAATATCTGGATGCGCCAAACACTAAGAACAAGACAAAAGTATAGTGCCAAAGATTATATCAATTACAGTACAGACAATTACAGTAGACTGCACACGGCGCGGAGCACGCCGCGCCGAGCCCCGCACTCTCCACATACCCTGCTGTGGCCTGGATATAATGTTTACAAACAAATGATAACAAATGTTTTATTTTGTTACAATTTGTTAACTAACAACTTTGTTTAGAAATGTTTACTAACATTACCTAACATGAAAACATTTTCTAACATTGTGATCGTATGTTTCCTAACAAATGTTTACTAACATTTGTAAACATTTTTATACAGCAGTGTGGCAGCACCATACCAATATATTGGTGCTGCCACACTGCTGTTTAAAAGTGTTTACAAACATTTTCTAACACTTAAACATTTACTAACAAATGTTAGAAATTGTTACATTCTTTTAGGGATTGTTAAATGTTGTAAATGCTCCTACATCGATGGAAAATGTTTCGAAACATTTATAACATTAGAAAAATTGGCTCGCTCGCCGTTTGGATTTACGTTCTGAGGCGTCTACACGAAAAAAAATAAAAAGCGCAGTATCTGGATGCGCCGAACACTAAGGCGAACGCTACACGCAAGATCCATATTGTGATCCGTCAATATATACTGACGGATCACGATAATTATTGACGTGTAGTGTAGTGTATTGACGGATCACAATATTTATCGCAGGATTTCTGGAAATCCAGTGATCCAATCCCAGATCCAAGATCGTGATATTTATCTTGCGTGTAGTGTCGCGCGTCAATATTTATCATGTCTAGGGTTGTCACCTTTTTTTAGGATGAATAAATTATTTTTTATTCCTTATACACGGAAAGTAGTTGCCTGAGGAGCGGGTGAAAAGTAATACTTTTTCGTCCTAGGGAGAATCGTTTCTCTGACAGGTACTGTCATATGTATTTATTTATAATAAACTACCAACAAAACATAAACTAATTCGAATGTTACAAAAAAAACAAGTTTATCTTAATGCTAAGTGCTGTCTCAATTATAGGTAGTCACTAAATGCAATATCAAAATACAATCATATTTGTTGAACAGTAACTCATTTGTAGTTATGACTTACTATTAAAATAATAAGAGCATCGATGGACTCATTAAAATAATGCTACCAACCCCTCTCTTCCCTTCGGTGTCGTAAAAGGCGACTAACGGACTAAATTCTGCACGTACATCCAACAGCATAGAGCGGCTATGGGCACATCAAAATATATTACCAACCTCTCTCTTCCCTTTTGGGTGTCGTAAAAGCGACTAACGGGCTAAAGGCTCACCACCTAAGCACATGTGCAGACTGTGCAGTAGTTTCTTGCTGAAGCGTGGACTGTGTGGGCGTGGCCCGTGTTGTCCATAGATTCAAATTATTATTAATTTTACCATAAACTTTAACTAAGTATCTCAAAAAAGTTGTAGATTTATGTAAAACTAACGGCCGCTCGCGGTTTCACTAGCGTGGTTCCCGGTCCCGTGGGAATATCGGGATAAAAAGTATTCTATGTGTTAATCCAGGTTATAAGTTATCTGTATGCCGAAATTCATCCTAATCCATTCAATAGTTTTTACGTGAAAAAGTAACAAACATCCATCCATACTTACAAACTTTCGCCTTTATAATATTAGTGTGATTAGTAGGATAAAACTCTCTCATTTTTTTTAGCTAATTCATGTTTTTATGTTTAGTTACTTACCATTCGTAATGAAAAGCACAGTGTTTACCTCGGGTGAAAGACTTATTTTCTTCCTCGAACTATTGCCAAACCCCGTCTCGGGAGTAAATAAGCTACTTTCACTCCTATGGTAACAAACAATGAACTATTTACATTTTGTTAGAACAAAAATAAAGTACATAACATAAAGTATTTATTTATTTGTCCTTAAAAACGTATTTTTGGTTGCTCTTTGCGACATTTGACAAATATTTGTCTTTTACGTAAATAAAGTATTTTAGCCTTAGAGAATTAATGCTCTAAGATTTTAGCGTACTTTATAGGTGTCGTAGCGTAGATTATAAAGTACGCCTACATGAAAAAGAGGACAATGCTCTATTTTAAAGTGCGAGTGGCAACCCTACAGGTCTGCCTCGTACAAAGTACGTATTTTTTGACGCGATCCGTATTGATCGTGTAGGGTGTGCTGTGATCCAGCCCAAGATCCATCAATAAATATCACGATATTTATCACAATATTTATTGACGTGTAGCGTTCGCCTAAGAGCTAGACAAAAGTATAGTGCCTAAGATTATATCAAAATTACAGTAAGTACAGACAATTACAGTAGACTGCACACGGCGCGGAGCACGCCGCGCCGGGCCCCGCACTCTCCGCATACCCTGCTATGGCCTGGATATATGTTTACAAACAAATGATAACAAATGTTTTATTGTACTTCGACGTTGCATCCTCGAGATTTATATTCACAAGGTAGTCCACTCTTCAATGTACCAGGCATCCAACACATATTAAGAGCTATCTAAAAGAAATTTTATTAAGAAAAACATAAAACGTTACCCATAGTATAGACACAGGCGCCATCTAGTGAATACCAACCGAGTGCACGAGTTTGTCACCCGCGCTGTCATCGTCATTCGTTTTTCGTGTTCGGGCATCCGCACATCGTTACCCTAAAAGTGTTTTGTGTAGCAAAAAACTATGTGCAAAAGGAAGCATGGATAATCATTATATACGCATGTGGAAAAACTGCGTAAACGACGATCGCCAAGTAAATCAGGTCAGTCAGTGTTTTAAATATTACATTTTGTCGATGTTATGATTAAATTACAAAGACAAACGATTTTTTAAAAACTGTGTGATTCGTTAGCGAATATACGACTCAGAACCTCTTATTGAGACATTCAAAGTAGAAACGTTATTGAAATACATATATTTCATAGTACGTTTCCTTCTTAATTTCGATTAATACTTTTGCTAGTGCCTTTGTGGTTACCCACATTTTTTGGCTTTTTCACTATTTATCGATTTTAAAGAATACATAAGACGTTTAGCTTTTTTAAATAATAATAAAAAGTAAAAAACACATAAGTAGTACCGTGAAGTGAATACGGTCAGTGCTAGTATGAAATCTAGTATCGTGACGAGATTACTATCGATATTACGGGTACCTACCCTTATGTAGTACCGTGACGTGATTACGGTCAGTGCTAATATGAAATATAGTATCGTAACGAGATTACGATCGATATGACCTCTTTAAGAAAGTTCGCTTGCTGTCGAAAAAGTTTAAACCCAAGACTTGGGTCATAGAAGACAGCAACGGCCACCTGATACACGAGGTTGATGGAATAGCTGAAGCTTGGCGCTGTTACTGTGAACAGTTATACAAGGAACCGGTAGGCCTGCTGCCTCCCCGACTTGACTGGAGCAACTTAACACTCGAACCCGACATCTTGCGGTCTGAAGTTACAGCTGCATTGGACGCCCTCAAGATAAGGAAGGCCCCGGGTCCCGACAACATCACTGCGGAACTCTTAAAGGCACTGGGTGACTTGGGTATCAACACCATACATTCCATCTGCTGCAAAGTTTGGTGCAGTGGTGAGTGGCCTCACGACTGGGCAGAGTCCACCATCCTGCCACTCCATAAGAAAGGATCTTCGAAACAATGTGACAATTACCGCACCTTAGCCCTCATTTCTCATGCCAGCAAAATACTGCTCCATATTATCAATAACCGCATCCGACACTATCTAGACTGGCAAATACCGCAGGAGCAGGCGGGTTTTGTAAAAGGCAGAGGTACGCGTTAGCAAATTTTAAACGTCAGGCAGGTTGTGGAATTACGAATATAACACACCAGTCATTATGTGTTTCGTAGACTATAGTAAGGCGTTTGATTGTGTCAACTGGGGAAGCTTGTGGACAGTGCTTGCGGAGCTTGGTGTCCCCGACCACCTTACTGCACTTCTTGAAAGTCTGTACTCTCAGAGTCAGGGAGTGGTCAGGGTGGCTGGGGTAACCTCAAAATCCTTCAAATTTGAAAAAGGCGTTCGGCAGGGCTGTATTTTATCTCCTGTTCTATTTAATGCGTACGGAGAATACATCATGAGGCGAACTTGCGACGACTGGGATGGAGGAGTGTGCATTGGCGGAGTGAAAATCACCAACCTCCGCTATGCCGATGACACCACTCTCTTAGCTGCAACTGAAGCTGAAATGGTCACTTTACTGAGCAGGATGGAGACTGTTAGCAATGAGCTTGGCCTATTTGTCAACAGATCCAAGACAAAAATTATGGTGGTGGACCGCGTGAAAAAGCTGGATCTCAGTGGTACCTTACAACTGGAAGTCGTTGACAGCTTCATATACCTGGGATCAAGCATAAGCAATAATGGTTCCAGCGAAGCTGAAGTACGGCGGCGTATAGGAATGGCCAGGAACGCTATGTCCCAACTCCACAAGACTTGGAAAGACCGTAGCGTTTCACTGAGTACTAAAGTCAGACTAGTGCGTGCTCTCGTGTTCTCGATTTTCTTATACGGTGCTGAGACGTGGACGCTAAAAGCATCGGACCGAAACCGCATTGATGCGTTTGAAATATGGTGCTGGAGAAGAATGCTGCGGATTCCTTGGACAGCTCATCGGACCAACGTGTCGATTCTCAAGCAACTGAAAATCAAATCCAGGCTCTCATCCATATGCCTCTTGAGAATCCTAGAATACTTCGGTCACATTGCCAGAAGAAGTGGTGGTATAAAATGATTCCTTTTCGAGTAACAACTAAGTAAGTATGTACATTGTTTACATTTTGGTACCTACATTGTTTACTTTTTTACATGACTGTATTGCTTCCAGTTATAAACAAGGTGTCCATAATGGGCGATTTTCTGACAGCCCAAATTAAAAAGTAAAAATTAGTTCAAAAACACCCGATAGATGTCGTTTTATAAAAGCCGGCCACCAGCCGTACCTACCTAAGGGCTGTAATAAATTCTACACTTTTACTTGTCTACCAAAAGAATAAAAAATAGTGAGTCCTTACCTATTTATATTCAGGACATCCAGAACCTAATTCTATTTTGGAATAGAATAAATATTACGCAGCCATACACGTGCTCTTCATGAACCCGCCTTTTACCATGCGCCATACTAATCTATGCTAAGCGCCATCTATGAAGTCATTTACGAACCAATTTCTTTTTTTTTTTGATCTCGGAAAATCGCCCATTGGGTGTCCATAACTGGATTTAATTTATTTGTTACCGACCCCACAACAGTGGCGCCCCATGGGTGGGGGTGCTCCAGGGTGGAGCCCACCCCCTTCGAACCAGAGGCGCGCCCCCACACCGGGAGGTAAGCCATGTACAGGCGCGTGGACCCATGGTGAACCCGGCGCCTGCAGGCTACCAGTGGCCGGCCCGATCTTGAGTTGGGCCCCCACGGGCGGAGGCCCGACGGTGGAGCCGAGGGGTGGATCCCATCCTGCACCGGGCTCTGTGCGCGCCAGCATGGAGTAGCGCGGCCCAGCAGCGGTGCCACAGCGGTTGTCGCCACTCCACGAGTACCCACGGTTGGAGTACCGTGGGTACCCGCCGTACCATCGATATATGGTAGAGCGGCGGGATATGCGCCCCTAGTATGGGGGTGTGCACTCGCCGGCCCTACTGTCTTTCGGGGGCCCTCTTCGGGATGGAGGACCAGGGGAGGCCATAGCTAGCCTGCCCCTTTGCGAGAGCAGAACCGCGGGCGTGTCTGCTACCTAATGCGGCGGTCTGCGTTTGGGGCCCTCAGGGAGACTCTGTTACCATCAGAGCCTTGTTGGACTCGGAGGCCCAAGGTTGTCTCTTGTCCACACGAGTGGCACAAATACTGGGTTTGGGGCTAGAGGTGTGCCCAGTACCGCTACTGGGGGTTAGTGGCATGCAAGTTAGGGGTTTGATAGGGCAAACCCAAGTCACCTTCTCAGCGGTACATTCGTCTACTTTGAGGATTTCGGTTATAGTCACGGTGATGGATACCATTGTGGGCTGGCAGCCCTCTACCGGTATGCCCTCAGGTATAAAGGCATGTACAACGGGTCTGAATCTGGCTGACCCGTTTATTTATCATCCGGCCCCGGTAGACCTCCTCTTGGGCTCGGATGTTCTAGGATTGATCCTTCTAGGCACCCAGAAGGCTTTGGGTCCCTCTTCACTGGTGGCAGTGTCAACTCTTTTTGGTTTTTTGATTATGGGACCAGTCTTTAACGACTCGACTACCGGATAAGTCTAGGGTCATTATGTCTGCGTCTCTCGTCATAACGATGCAAAGGTTTTGGGAAATTGAGGAACCTCCCATGGACCCAGACCATGAGGAATGCGTGAGGCCCTTAACAGGCCAGTACGTCACGGTTGACATCCGGTAGGTTTGTAACTCGTCATCAGTCTATAAAAGTCCCACTGCTGGGTACAGGCCTTCCATGTGAACAATAGCACCTAAGGATATTGGGCCATAACCCGCCACGCTGGCCCAATGCGGGTTGGTGGGTTTGTAACTAGGTTACCTAAACTGGAATTTTGGATATTGTCTGCTCGAAGAGCCTTCGTGGAGTGCTCTTCCGGTGGGTGAGGGCTTCACTCATGCAGCCGCAGATGGCGGATCTGCCTTCAGACCAAGTCACTCAGTCTCGACGCACGCAACGGATTTTGCTGCACCTTTCTTGGTAAAAACGACCACCATCCTTCTGTCTGTCTGTATGTCCATGACTGGGTGTCAATTTTTGGATTATGTCGATCACTAGTTGTCCATTTCTGGGCTCAAGCTGTCCATGACTGGCGATTTCGAATGTCAAACTTCTTTGGTAAATAAAAACTAGTCTATGCAATTACTGTAGAATACGTTTTGAGATTATTAATCCATAGTATATGTGTAAATCATTTAACAGTTTTTTTTGGCAAACCCTAAGGCTAGCCGCACACACGCAATAATATTGTCAATACAAGATTGTCAAAAATATTGATCAATATATCGTACCGCACACACTACGCAATATTATTGTAAATTTTTCACTCAGTCGCTCAGCAGCTTGATTCATGTACGCACAGTTTAAAATGGACAGAAAGAAAAAAGTCGTTGCATTGATTACTGCACTTATTTTAAATAGGTTGGTAATGGGCGATTTTCTGACAGCCCAAATTAAAAAGTAAAAATTAGTTCAAAAACACTCGATAGATGTCGTTTTATGAAAGCTGGGCTACTTATGGGCTGTAATAAATTCTACACTTTTACTTGTCTACCAAAAGAATAAAAAAATAGTATTTACTTACCTATTTATATTCAGGACATCCAGAACCTATTTCTATTTTGAAATAGAATAAATATTACGCAGCCATACACGTGCTTTTCATGAACCCACCTTTAACTAAGCGCCATACTAATCTATGCTAAGCGCCATCTATGAAGTCATTTACGAACCAATTTCTTTTTTTTTTTTGATCTCGGAAAATCGCCCATTAAAAACAAAGATATCGAAACGTTGAAAAAAATTTCTACCTCAGGTTGCGGGTTCAATTCCCGCCTGTGGTAGACATTTTTTTCAACGTTTCGTTTTGAGTATAATTGAGCGTTTTTTAACGCAAATAATCAAAAATTACGAATTAAAATCAATCAAGAAAGAAACGACGGATTAAAGACAGGATGAGAAAAAAAATGAGTTAAATCATTTGAATGTAATAAATGAACTAATTATAGAAGAGCATGATTTTAAAAATTACATGAGAATGTGAGGTAGTCGCTTTCAAAAACTATTATCTTTAGTATCACGATGGATGTTTTCCACAGCTCTGGATAAGTTTCCTATGTATTCATAATAACAAATATCGCTTTTCTGTGAGATTAGTAATATTATTCACACTATTTTTGTCCTCTATTGTCCTTTTGGCGCGTAAATGTGAACAAAAAACAAACGTCCGCCTGTCTTGAAATCTTTTTTTCAACTTAAATATTGCAGCGCTCCCGCACGTCAATATTATTGTCAATATTACTGGCTCCTCCCAATATTGATGTGCCCGTGATCAGAATTTCTGGAAATCTACAATAATATTGAACAATACCGCAATACGGGCCGCACACACACAATATTATTGACAATTGCACTTCATTGACAATATTATTGTGTGTGTGTGTGGCTAGCCTAATAAGTCACCCTTAAAATGTCCCTAATTGGTGCCATCACACTATTTGACTTCTTGACGGGAAATTGAAGCGTCATCATCATCACGCGTCATGTCTGCCGGTTTATTTTATTTTCGGGTCAATCGAATATTAATGTTTAATCCCGTGATGAATTTCCAAAAAATAGTAGTTAGAATGTTACGTACTACCTTAGATTTGTTTTACAAAAAGAGCGTACTACTTACGATACATACGAAGTCTAAGGATATTATTTGAAAGGGCATTTATCATTGAGGTACAATTAATAGCTCAAAGGCATTTATTTACTTTTTATATAAATGTGTAAAAAATGCAATGATTATGTCGATCCTATTATTGGATAAATAGGGCGCTTTTAAAGACCTCGTATCCTTTACCCAATAGTCCTGTCTTGCAGTACTAGCATCGTATGGCCATAAAGGGCCCACTCTTGCGTACTAGTGCCACTGGAGCCTACCCCAGTTTATAGAATTACTCTTGAGCGATACAACTGTAAATAGAAATCACTGTTCGCCGTTTGTCGGTACAAAGAAAATATTTTCAGCCGCCACCTTTATTTACCGACAGCTCGATTCGCCGAAAGAATGTTAAAAATATGAATTTTTCACCGATACCACCATTTGCAGATAAGGCCATTCGCTGAAAGCTCCACTGGGCGAATTAGTTTTTTTTCAATAGAAAGCATTGTAGTAAGCGTTTTGAATAAAATTTTACTGTGATTTGTCCATTTATATTATTTGCTCTTTGGTTTGCTCACGGTCACGCGTTCATTATAGTGCGTTGCATTGATAGAAATGCAATATCATGACTAAGATGTAAGATACGTAGGTATTACTTATTTTATGATTGTGTTAACTATTGTTTAAAATGTGAAACTGTGTTTGTACATTCTGAAAAAATAAATTAAAAGTGGGTACTTACCTAATAAAAGTAATAGTTACTTATTATTATGTTAAGTCGTTTACTTTAATTTTTAAATTTATTTTTCTTAAGAATTTATTTTTTAATTTTGTTTCAATATTAGGGCTTAAAATGATAATCAATAATTAGAATAACGATAATGAAAAATACTTGCATCTTTATTTACGTTTTAGTAAATTAATAAGTAAATTAGTAAACCACGGACCCTGTAAAGGGTTCGAAACGTCAGGATAATATGAAAACTATGTAAATAGTAAATTAAACGCGAGTTAATCCGTAAAAAAGTGTTTCATTTCAATGTGTAGTGCTCGCTTAAACCTCAGAAAACAATAAATTAATTTGAGTTTTATTTTTTTTAAATCCAATTAAAAGTAAAATATTGCAAATTGTGTTCTATTATTTATGTTTCCTATAATTTTATTTCTAGGTTTATTTGTAAGTTTTAGTTAGTAAGTTATACCTATACTTATCTACAGCAAAAATTTAAAACGCGAGAATCACAGCCTATCAGGGTGTTTACTGTAATCGTGATACAGCCGCTTAAATAGCCGGCCTTGTGTCATTGTCGGTATGTAACTGTCTATCTATCTATATAGTGTTTTCTGCAATGCTTTCTATCGAAAAAAAGCTAATTCACCCAGTAGAGCTTTCAGCGAATGGCCTTATCTGCAAATGGTGGTATCGGTGAAACCTCAGAACAGTAACTAAAGCTATTGTTCTGAGGGTGAAACATTGATATTTTTAACACATTCTTTCGGTGAACCGAGCTGTCGGTAAATAAAGGTAGCGGCTGAAAATATTTTATTTGTACCGATGAACGGCGAACAGTGATTTCTATTTACAGTTATATCGCTCAAGAGTAATTTCTATAAACTGGGGTAGGCTCTGCGTACTATATCTACCTACTGTAATTACTAAAAATAAATTATTATAATACCTATACATTTTTTACATAATATACTTATTTACACCATTCTTAAAAATAAATCTCTTATTTTTTGGTAAAACTTTAGCTTGGGCCTATAATACTGGTCATTTTTGGAACTCTTTAACGTCTACTGAAAAATCAACCTTCTAGAGTTCTTCCTGAGACTTATGAGATTACAAAAGAGAAGTAGAGCTGCGTGATGGTGGCTTATTAATAAAAAAATACTACCTATCAGCCCATCTCTTTATTTGGGGCGTTTAACGGGCTAAAACTAAATACATACAACCGCATAGAGTGGCGATGGGCTCACCTCACCATCCATCGCACTCAGCATATACATGTGCAGTTGTTATTTGGCGAAACGTGGACTATGGCAGTGGAGTGCTATTGCGTTCTTCATTGCCTAGTCTCTGACTAACCCTGCGGGGATAATAGTCGTGATCACTCGTGAGTGTGTAGGTATAATAATATGCTAGTTGAGAAAAAGTTCCATAATAGGTTTGTGATTGTATTAAAGTATAATTTTAATACTTTATGAGTAGTACCACCTATTTCCTTGAATCGTTCCGGAAATAGTAACGCGTAAGAACAACAACTTAACAAATTAATTTCTGAAGAATAATAGCTATCTCTGTACAAATGAAAAGCATTAAAATATAAAAGCACAAAATAACTAATTTTTTGCAATCGCACATCCATAAATTAGAAATTAAAAAAATATATGTCAAACTGACTAATGTCACTCACTGTCACTCACTGTTCGTGTTCACTGCAAAATTTTCTATCACGGTTTTACTAAATTCAATCAAATAAAGTATCATTCATTACTAATTAAGTGTTAACAGTTCGTGAATCACTGGAGATAATAAAACACCGTTGTTGAATAATCACGCTACGCGCTAGCTATTCGATGTTATGTTAGTTAGTTCATAACGGGTATCCGTGCCGGCAAGCCGCGTTCTCTATTTTCTACCTTGTAAGCTTGTTTGTGTTTTTTATTTTGAACTTAATTTCTTTTTCATCCTGCCAAATGTTCAATTAATATATTTCATGCTACAATTGTTTATTGTCTGCTTACTTTCTAGAGTAGCGTAATTTTGACCTACGTTAGAGGTTATGAAGATTGTAAAAAATGACGTCGCCGCATCAATTCAATAAATCAACTTAAAATTGCTGTGACTAAAAGTTCCGTTTGTATTTTTAGGTCCAACACATCACCGTAACACACCATGTCTCTCCAGGAGGTAAGTTTATTTAAAACTTATTTGATAAAATTCTTATTTTCTAAGTTACCATTTTGTCTACCCTCTCTAAAGTTCTGTTGTACTTTTTATTGTATGTTAGCAGTTAGTACCATCAATATTCATAGACTTCTAATATCATTTAAACACTACCTGACTGTGTGAGTTCAGTTTATCTCGACTGTAGTTAGTGCTCAACAGATTTAGTAGATAAATTAATCATTTCAACTATACCTTATCTTTGGCTATTCTTTTCAAATACTCACTCAAAATAATTTTAAGTACTTACCCTATACTTATTCTGAAAACCTTTTATATTCATGTACTTACCTACATTCATTGTACAAGACTTCAATGAGCTGATAATTGTAGCACACAATGTGTAAAGTTACAATTTAATTTCACCATTCTATGATAATTTATTTATTTAGGCACTCACAACAATGAGTATGCTTTATTTATTTTAAACATAGGTAAGTACTATAATCTATACAGAAGTGCCTTTCAGTGCTTTCAATTCAATATTATTATACAATTTCAATTAGCTATGTAACACTAAATTTCACATTGTTATTTACTGATCTTATTGTTGCTCTTATTGCAACTGAAAACTGTTGTTTGTTCTAAGTACCTATATTTCTTTTTATTACAATGAGACAACAATCAGCTATTCCTTACTTACTCAAAGTATAAGATGTTCGGCCAAGGTGTCGTCCATAGATCACAGTGAAAATTAACAACTAATAAATACCTATAGTTGAATTCAATCATTTAAATATATAATTTTTACTCTATGTACGCTGTCTACTCAAGTATCTATTGTGTAGTTTTTCTTTTCTGTAATACTAAATTATTAATTACACAAGCACCGGGCAAAGTCTATGACCCTGACTTTTTATTGTCTACCACCAACTTAATTTGAATACTTGGATGTGTGACACCTATTCTACTAATAAGTTATTGAAGCAACAGTGTGTTTTTCACTTAGTCTGTAATTTAGATCATGGGCATTTTCACTAACTGACCAATGCAACTGACAATTACAAATATACCATTAATTGTTACCATTGCGGCTAATCTCAGGTCATTGTCTCGACCTTGCCCGCTTCACTTGGCCAGAGTGAATAGGCACTTCAGGCATTTATATACCATCTTTGAATGCCTGAAAGTTGAAATTCATCATCATTATAGCATTTTTGACATTAGAAACATACATACATGTAGTCACGGCTATTATCCCTGAAGGGTTAGTCAGAGACTAGGCAATGAGGGCCGCAAAAGCAGTCCTCTGCCATAGTTCCTGTGCCTATCCATCCATCCATAAAAAAATAAATTTAGAAGATTCAAAATGCTTATTTTAAGCTTACTGAAATAAAGATATTTTGATTTTTGTTTTTTTTTAGTCCACTTTTCACCAAATAGCGACTGCACATGTGCTCACCGTGATAGGTGGTGAGTCCATGCCGCTCTAAGCTGTTGGATGTATGTGCAGTTTTTAGTTCGTTTGGCGCCTTTTACGACACCCAAGGAAAGAAAGGGGGTGGTAGTATTCTTTCACCGCTACACGACACGGCTGTGTTCTCTGCCTTCACTTCCAAGGAAACGTATGTGATGAGTGATGAATGTCATCATCAGCCTATAAACATTCTGCTGTTAGGCACAGGCCTACTCACATGGACAACAGGAGAGGGCCATGCCATAGCTAGGGTTGCCACCTTTTTTAGGACAAATAAAGTATATTTTCATTTTGTTAGAACAAAAATAAAGTACACAGCATAAAAAAGAGTACTTATTTATTTATTTATTTGTCCTTAAAAAAATATTTTTTGGTGCTTAATATGTCCAGAACACTAATTAAACACGTAATTATGAAGACCATAGTTTATTCAGCTAGGTAGCCTGACACAAAGTAATCTGTCATACTTACAATTAACTACCCCCAACATTGTTAACTTTATTATGATAATAAAGTAACAAGTACCTTCTCACATTACAAACTATTCCTGTACATGACATACCTCCCCCATAAGTAAGATATTAAATGACAACTAATATTACAGAACTTCTGAACATTTTACAATTTAAACAAAACTTTAGAAAACATAATCAATCTAAAACTTCATTGTTAGCAAAACTACACAAACATCATTCTAATACAAATAATTATTTTCTTTCGACACATTAGGTCTATCATAGGGACTTCTAGTATGTAGATTTAATTTATTCTTTATTTTCCCTACATCAGACAGCGGGGTGTCAGAAGATGTTGGTATTCCCAACATATCTGCCCATTTATCAGCATCAGGAATTTCAATGATAATATCTTGCTCTTGACCATTGTTAGATTCCTCAGTATCATTATTGCATTGTATGTGTATGGAATGCTCTGTGTTATCTGGTGATACTGTTGGCCTCCTTCCTTCATCCCCTGATCTCAAAGTAGCCTGCGGCAGTGTTTTAAATAACTGATCTATATGCCGATTGACAATCAAACCGTGATCATTTTCAATTTTATAATTTGCGGGACCATTTTTATCTATTATTTTACCCGGTAACCACTTTGGACCAACACTAGTATAATTTCTATACATTACTTTCTGTCCAATGTTTATCTCTCTACTTTTATTCTGGCTATTGCTTGTAATTTGATCTTCCATTTTTTTGTTTTGTCTATTATCCGGATGTAAAGTATCTAATAATGTACGTATACGCCTTTTCATTAGCATTTCTGCTGGACTTTTATTTGTTGAAGTACAAGGAGTCACGCGTAAGCCCAACAATAAATTTGGAATTCTGACATCCCAAGCCAAATCATCCATTTTCTTCAACTTATCTTTAATGGTTTGTACCATTCTTTCAGCCAATCCGTTGGTAGCCGGATGGTAAGGAGCCGTAGTTACATGACGAATCTTATTGGCAAGTAAAAATTGCTTCATTTCTTGGGAAACGAAAGATGTTCCATTATCAGACACTAAAACTTCGCATAAACCGTGTGTGGCAAAAGTCATTCTTAACAACCGAATAACCGTGGCTGAAGTAGTGTTATTAACCATGAACAATTCTGGCCATTTTGAATGAGAATCAACAATAATCAAAAAATATTTATTATAAAACGGTCCAGCAAAATCAATGTGAAGTCTAGACCATGGTCGTACTGGTGTAACCCATTCATGTGTTGTTTTAGGAGGCATGTGTCGATTCTCCAAACATTTTGTACAACCAGTCACTAAAGACTCAATATCTTCATTAAGATGAGGCCACCACACGTAACTTCTCGCTAACGCCTTTGTTTGAACCATTCCAGTATGTGTTTTATGTAATACACGTAACGTTGTTTGGCGTAGTGATTGTGGCACTAATACCCGGCACCCTAACAGTATACAATCATCTTGTACTGAAAGCTCTGATCGATGTAACCAAAATTGACGTAATTCATTATTTGTCTCCTTGGCAGGCCAACCGCACTGTATATAGCGTACTACTTTGGTTAAAATCGGGTCACATTTTGTTTCTTTGGCTATATCCTCAACGTCATAGGGAAAGTCTTCTGGAGCTTCAGCCATTAACAAGATTTCACTCATCTGTTCTTCGGGTTGTTCCGGTACCGGTAGTGGCCAGCGACTTAAGCTGTCTGCGTTACCTATCTGTGGTCCTGGTTTGTACATTATTTTATAACTGTGAGACGTTAAAGCTATAGCTATTCTAGTTAATCTAGGAGATAACATACTAGACATAGGCTTTTTTGAATCAAATATTCCCAGTAAGGGTTTGTGATCTGTAACTATACAAAATTGTCGACCCATTAGATAATTATGGAACTTTGTTATGCCAAACATAATAGATGTAGCTTCTTTATCCAGTTGAGAATAACGGCGTTCGTGTGAGTGTAAGGTTCTTGAAGACATTGCTATTGGCCGTTCTGTACCATCCTCCATTTCGTGGGACAACACCGCACCTACTCCGTACTCGGAACTATCACATGTTAGGATCAGTGGTTTTTTTAAGTCGTAATGTACCAAGGTTAAATCAAACGTAAGCAAGCTTTTAGCTGTCTCGAATGCACCTTGTTCCCGTGCCGTCCATTTCCATTGTTGTGATGTGTCTAGCAGCCGATGAAGAGGTTCGAGTAAAGTAGCTTTATGTGATACAAATCTCTCATAAAAATTATACAGACCAAGAAATGCTTGAAGTTCTTGTTTATTTTTAGGTGCTGGAGTGTTTACTATTGCTTCTACCTTGCTTGGAGCAGGATGAATACCTTCAGCATCAATAACAAATCCCAGAAACTCGACTTTTTGTTTAGCAAATTTACATTTGTTCTTGTTTAGACGTAGGCCGGCTTGTTCGATACGTCCCAATGTCATATCGAGTCTTTCTTGCATCTCTATCATTGTGCGCCCGCTAATTATGATATCGTCAATTAGGACAGCTATTCCTGGGATGCCCGCTAGCAAAGAGGTCATTAATCGTTGAAAAATACCTGGACAAGCCTTAACTCCAAACGCTAATCGATGTACAGTATATAAACCCTTGCTTGTATTCAAGGTAAGGAGCTTTGAAGTGTTATCGTCCACAATCACTTGTGTATACGCTCTATCTAAATCCAGGGTAGTAAAATAGAGTCCACCTGCTACACAAGCAAAAACTTCACTTGCTGTCGGCATCGGATAAGTGTCTGACTCGGTCGCTTCATTAACTGTGCTACGATAATCACCGCAAAGTCTTATTTCGCCTGTCTTTTTAACTATGGGAACGACGGGTGTAGCCCACTCTGAGAAAGATGTTGGACGTAGGACTCCTTCTTTCTGCAATCTGTCAATCTCCATTTCTACTCTGTCTTTAATTGCGTATGGAACTTGTCGAGCTTTAAGGAACTTTGGGTTTACCCCAGGCTTCAAGTGTATCGCTAGTGGTTTACCCCGGTACGTACCCAGACCATTTTTAAAAACATTTCTATGTCGAGCTAATAACATGTCCAATTCTACATGTTCACCGATTGATATATAACTTATGTTCATTGTAATGTTAAGAGGGCCTAGCCAGTCACGACCAAGAAGGTTAGGACCATAACCTTTTGCTATGATGACGTTCAGATTACGCGCTATATTTTTGTATAGCACAGGCAACATTGCTTGACCTAATAACTTTACTGGTGTCTCTGTCCAAGTATGTAGCGAAATAGAAACAGGGCGTAAGCTGCCGTTTGGTAATCTGATTTTTAGCATATTCCAAGTTTTTTCATTAATGATAGAAAAACTAGCCCCAGTGTCGATTTGCATTTGAACATCTAAACCAACGAGGGATACTATCACTTCATATGGAGGCACACGACTTTTACCAAGTACACAATAAATTCCGTTCAAATGATCGTCTTGGTTTTCAGTAAAATTTACGTTACGATTCCCATTCTTCTTTTTAGCCATACAAATTTTTTCGAGATGACCCCTCTTTTTGCAATAACGGCAAACTGTATTCACAAAACGACAATCTCCTACATGCCGATCGCCGCAACGATAGCAAAAACGAAAGTTAGATTTCGGCTGCACTGCATTTATATCCATCGGCTCAGCGGCAGCCGTGGCGGTGGCGGACTGCGGCGGCGCAACCTGAATGACGCCACTGGGTAGCGTGCCTACGGCGCCGGCGGCGTCTTGTATCATACGACAATCTCGCCCTGCACTTTCAGAAGATAACATGGCATCTATGACATTTTGATAACTTAGATTGTCTCGTTTTAATAGTTCATATTGTAATTTATCGTCACACATCCCACATACCAGTCTGTCACGTAACATTCTTTCTAAATCAGTAAAATTACAACCAGAACTAAGCTTTCTAAGATGTGCAATATAGTCTGAAACCGATTCACCACGTTTCTGATCACGTTTATAAAACTTAAAAGACACTGATATTTCGTTAGGTTTTGGGCTATAATGTTTGGTTAAAATTGTCACTATTTCACCAAAAGTCACATCACTAGTCTTTTTCGGAGTAATTAACGCAATCAATGTTTCGTATACGCGTGAACCACACACTGTAACAAAATTAGCCCTTTTAGCTTGGTCTGAAATGACGCCATTCGCCTCGAAACAAAATTTTAAACGATCAAGATAAATGTCCCAGTTATCTGTCTGTGCATTGAACTGTTCAAATTTCACTGCTTTTGTATCCATTTTTAACATTTTTCACCAATCGTCGCCACTAATATGTCCAGAACACTAATTAAACACGTAATTATGAAGACCATAGTTTATTCAGCTAGGTAGCCTGACACAAAGTAATCTGTCATACTTACAATTAACTACCCCCAACATTGTTAACTTTATTATGATAATAAAGTAACAAGTACCTTCTCACATTACAAACTATTCCTGTACATGACAGTGCTCTTTGCGACATTTAACAAATATTTGACTTTCTTGAAGATATTTACAGCCTCAAAACGTTGTGGCTGTGGATACCAGTTTGTTTAGTTTCTTATGTACTCATAACCAAAAACGAGCCAGTAACGTAGTTTTACGTAAATAGAGTATTTTAGCGTACTTTATTGATGTTGTAGATTATAAAGTATGCTCACATGGAAAGAGGACAATACTCTATTTTAGTTCGGGTGTCAACCCTAGCCATAGCTCACCACGCTGGCTCAATGTGGGTTAGTGGGTTGATGCATATGTGCCGTCATTATCAGCTGAAGGACGTCCTTTGCAGGACAAATGCCACCCTGAGGATCTCCACTACGACCGCTGCTCGCATCCAGCGGCTACCCACTATCTTCACCAGATCGTCGGTTATGTATGTAAAATTAAATGGTAAACCATGTGACTGTCCTTTTCCAGCAATTCGATGCCGCTGCCGCCAACGTAAGGAACCTGAAGAGCGTACCCAGCGACAACGACCTGCTGGAGCTGTACGCGCTCTTCAAACAGGGCACCGTTGGCGACGCTGACCCCTCCAGTGAGTACCAGTACCACGTCATCCAGGCATCATCTTATCTTATCTTACGTGAATTATACAGACACGGCGTAAGGTGATGGCGCAGCGCTGGCATGGTGCCGCTTCAATACGATTTCATACAAAGGCGTTCGTGTTGGAAATTACACTCGGCACGACGCGGCGCAGGCACACGCGCTTTGCTGTTCTTTCTGTATAATTCACGCTTTAGTGGGGCCTGCAGAGGTCTCCCTCTCGCAGCAGTACTTCGACCTATTGGGACCTTTTGTGCAATAAATAAAATTCATCCATTATAATTTTTAGTAGGTAACATAATTTTTTTCTCTGGATTTCTAAAAAACCAGAAAAAAGTAAGGCTACTTGAGTTTCTTGCCAGCTCCTTCTCAGTCGAAGGCTCTCCCAAAATCCGAACTGGCGGTAGATTAGTTAGGTAGGTAGATTAGGTGTGTAGGTAGTTAAGTCAGTTGATAAGATTTAACTACTGATAGTTAACTTTTTTTATATACATATTTTTGACGTCAATAAGTAGGTACCTGTAATGGTTTTTTTATCCTACTTCCTACTAATATTATAAACGCGAAAGATTGTAAGTATGGATGGATGTTTGTTACTCTTTCACGTAAAAACTACTGAATTGATTTGGATGAAATAAGGCATACAGATAGTTTATAACCTGGATTAACACATAAGATACTTTTTATCCCGATATTACCACGGGAACGGGAACCACGCGGGTGAAACCGCGAGCGGCCGCAAGTATTGAATAAAGCATTTGACTTTGTGGTAGCAAAGAGCTCGGCCCGGTTTCCGAAGGTCACGGTGCCATTTCCAGGTTGGGCAGAGTGGGCTTTCGGATATTTTATGTATCCGGGTTATTCCCGAGTCTTGCAAGCTTGGTAATCATTCTCATTAGCCTACAAAAGTCCCTCTGCTGGGCATTAACAATAGCACATGAGGATAGGAGAGGAGGAGGGCACCCGCACTGGCCGAAAGCAGAATAGTGGATTTTAATAACGGACGCCAACTTATGATAGCAACCGGGACCAAGCGGTTTAAAGATAGATAGATAGATAACACTTTTATTGTAACAGTTTACATTTACAACACGAAACACAAACATACAAGTACAATACACAGTTACAATTTGGCGGTCTTATCGCTATAAAGCGATTTCTTCCAGATAACCAGTCGGATGGAGAGAACTTATACACGCTAAAGTCGGAGGTGTAAACATAATTGTAAAAATTATAGTAAATACAGAAAACATATTAAGTATACATATTATTTAAATATATATTATAATAAATACATATATATACACAAATATAAAGTTCTTGCGCTTCCGAAACACGGACGTACCTACTCGAGAGATTCTTAATTTGGTCGCCAATCCGGTGAACCGACATTGCGAAAGGCGCTTAAATTGTAAGGTCGTCGTAACATGAACTGAATGCAATTCTATTGTTTTGTTGTGGAATAATAATGGAATTTTTCGCATAGTTAGTCAGTTCAAAATCTCAAAATCAGATCACTGTATGGCGATGACATTAGTTTCATTCGTACCAGTTATTTTTCGGTAACTCAGTTCCTGTCTCAAATGGCAAAGACCGCCGAATGCGTCAGTTCTTACCTAAAAACCACTTTTTTCCCAGAATTCACCGCGTCAATACATTTGCTCAGTCCGGTTCGCCAGAGCAGTTGGTTGACAACATCGTTCTTGTTTGTTCCCAAGTTGTGTCTCAAAGTTAACGCGAACACTACACATTCAAGTTAAACAAATTAATATTATTACCTTTTAAACTAGTATTTTATTTAGAAACTAGCGTTCTGCCCGCGTCTTCGTCCGTACGTCCATACACCGTGAGAAATTTCCAAAAATTTTCTTTTATACAAACTTTGTCCTGACAATAACATTCATTCATTCATATAATCACGACTATTATCCCCGAAGGGTTAGTCAGAGACTAGGCAATGAGGACCGCAAAAGCTCTTCCACTTTTCACCAAATAGCGACTGCACATGTGCTCAGCGTAACAGATATAGAGCCCATCGCCGCTCTATGCTGTTGAATGCATGTGCAGTCTTTAGTCTGTTAGTCGCCTTTTACGACACCCAAGGAAAGAGAGGGGGTTACAAACACAACAAAAAAGAACTAGCCAAATAGGTGCGCGAACAAACATTCGTGGCGATTGATTTCCTACTAATATTATAAACGCGAAAGTTTGTAAGTATGGATGGATGTTTGTTACTCTTTCACGTAAAAACACTGAATAGATTTGAATGAAACTCGGCATACAGATAGTTTATAACCTGGATTAACACATAGGATACTTTTTATCCCGATATTCCCACGAGAACGGGAACCACGCGGGTGAAACCGCGAGCGGCCGCTAGTTTATTTATATATCTTAGATAATTTTTTTTTAAACTACACGTGGACATGAGGCTTGCCCTCATTGATAAAGTGTTAAAGATTACAAAAGCAACAAACTGTTAACACTTTTTCATTGCATGCATGCATGGACTACGTCAAGTGTGCGGGTAGCAACAGAAAACCACATTGTTGTCTACGTATTATGGTCGTTTTATTAGTTGTTAAAATTTAAAATGGCTAATTACATTCATATGTACCTATTTCTGCAGCGAGATAGTAGCTGAGTGTGATCCAACATAGTTACATAATGTTTGTACCGATTATTAAATAGGCGCAGAGGATAGAAAACAACTAAATCCTCTCCGCTAATTGTTTGTATCGTAAAGATACTGAATCGTTCATATCCATTTCTGTATTAGTGCTAAGGGTACTATCAGAGTGCAATAGGGTGGCTCAGTCCAATTAAGAACCGTTATCATGTCTCGTCTCGGTTTCAAAAATTGGCTACGTTTGCGCAGCGCCGTTGTGTTGTGAGTGAGTACCATAAAAACCAGTCTTCTGATGTTTTTTTTGATGCCATGCTCCGTCTGCGTCACTGCAGTCATTTAATAATAAAAACGTTGACTTCGTCCAATGCCAAAGCCTCAGTTTTACGTCGATCTCGTGGCAGCGCAAGCGCAGGCATAAAACAGATTTCGGACAGCGTCACTGCGATATACTCTAATGAAAGTATGTTGTTATTTTCCATGTAAATATGAGTATATTACAGACATTAAGAATTATTTAAAATAAACTAGTAAACTTGGAGTCTTTGAACTACTTAGCTCCTTGATTTGGCCAGCAGTGGGAAGTGGGACAGCACATAGACCATACTTTACTTTACTATGTGTTAATCCAAGATAATAGTATCGGTACTATAGCTGTTTCAAAATACACAAGTCCGCAGTAAATAATGGAAGAGATATCTGCTGAGAATGTAGCTCATGATTCTTTTTAATTAATGCAAATGATCATAATAATTATTGTATACTGAATGATTCAGGTGATTCATTCACAGATGACGTTCTTGTTTAATTTACTTATTACAACAGCTAGTGTATTTTTCCATTGAACGTATATTATTCGCAAACTGCTTTTAAAAGTGAATTATCCGAATGATGAATTTTATTTACTTAGGTAAGTATTGAGATATTTTTTTAAATATTTTTTTTAATACATATTCATGGTAACTTCGGTATTATAATAAGCACAGAATTTTTTATGAGATTACAAGTTTTCTTTTTACCAATAATTACCTAAATTGTTACAAGTTTTGAACTTAAATTAATTAGCCTAAAAACTTATCGTATTATTACAATTTCATATCGACTCCAGTAGGTAAGGATTATAATGATAAAAGACTAATTACAGTAAATTATATTTTCGTAAGATAATGTTTTTAAACCGGTAAGATACGTAAATTGATTGATCATCTTCTACAATAAGTTTAGTAAGTTATTATTTCTAGAAACTAATTAAAAAAAATATCAATATCAAAGTAAGATGTATTGGATAACATTTAAACACATATACGTACGTTTTACTAAGTAATTAATCGAACAATGAAGAGATTAAATTCTATTTTCAGTTATTTTTGTATTTTAGCATTATCAATCTATATAGGAGTTACATCGAAATAGTTTTTTTATATAATGTTGTAAAAAATAATCATCACATTACGAATTTAGGAAGTACGAAGTATATTGTTATCTTTAATTTCAAAAGTGTTGGAAAATACAAACATAGATCTAAGATCAGTAGCTAAAGCAATAGCAATAATAATCGTAGAAGTAAGTAATTATAATAAAAACGCACATTTTACGATAATAAGTTCGGTGGCGCATCGTCGTCATCATTGCGCATGCAACCTGGTAGGCTACTCTTGAAACAGAATTGCATTAATCAATTTCCAATCACAAATCTAAAAAATGTCAAATGGCAATTTTGTAAGCGACAATAGCGCCACATTGTAATTAAATTGCGTGGAAATTGATTGAACAAATTATTATCGAGATGGCATCCGGCATTATCTTTACTTATCCCAATATCGATACATAATAATAGCATTGGAATTGTATTAAGATTGAGTTTGCGTTCGAGAGTAACCCCCCAGAACGCGTTCGTTTTCCAATTCCAAGTCAAACCACTTTCGCAATGCCGCCGGGTGGGTGACCAAAGTAACATAAATCTCATGCTCTTCCTTGTAAGGCCCTTATGTCGTTGGTCCCGGTTGTTATTATAAGATGGGTTATTAAAACCCGTCGACCCTCATTGGGCCAGCGTGGTGAGTGGTGATCTGATCTCCCGATGTGTTAATGTTCCTTGATGAAACGCTAATGAAGGAACCATAACCTTGGCTGATGTGATGACTGTCTATTTAAATTTATTTTTTTATTTACAAACAACTATCATAACAGAGAGCTGTTAAATATGTCAATATCGTTAGCGACCCGCCATTGACGCCATGCTTATAATTTATTACTTTCAATTAAATTATTATACAAGTTTGTTTCGTTTATGGTTTGTACATGTCGCGAGTTATAGACAAACGTCTTTAACTCAAGGCCGTGAGGTCATTTGCTTTAACCCTAAACTTGTGTAACGTAGTCACTTGTATTCAAAATACACCTTGATAACAATTTATTGATTTAATCCATTAGTTTCAGTTACGAAACACACTAAATCTGGAAATTTTTGCGAAAACCTATAAATTCATATATATACACTTGTAAAAAGACGACTGTTTTATTCTACTATACGGCTAAGCCCTTGGCCTTCATCTAACCTGGTGTTAGGCGATGATAAGGCCGATGGTGGACGCGCATTTTACTCGGATTCCTCAACAACTGAGGAAATTACTTTATCTGTGATTGTCGGAATGGCGCCATCTTTAGATAAGATGGTGGTAGGTAGCCAGGCGGACTTAGAAAAGTCAAAGTCAAATGATTTATTCAATATAAACCTTTACAGGTACTTATTGATGTAAAAATACATGTATGTATATAAAAAAAACAGTTGACTAATATGTAGTTTAAATCTTAACAACTAATCTATAAAGAATAGTTATCTTATCTAATATTTATCTTATCTTATCTAACCATTGAGGTACAATAAACTAGAGAAGACACCGCGAAGCAAGTTTGTGCGCAATTAAGGTGCAGCCGCAAGGTCCACAATCGCTTGAATCACGCGCAATCACTGAGGCGTTTGCAGCCCATGGGCTTCTCTAGTGTATTGTACCTCAATGTATCTAACTAACTAACTTAACTACCTACCCACCTACCTACCTAATCTACCGCCAGTTCGGATTTTGGGAGAGCCTTCGACTGAGAAGAAGCTGGCAAAAAACTCAGGAGGCCTTACTTTTTTCTACCTCTAAGTAACAAAAGTAACAACGTCGTGAGAAGCCCTACAACCGACCAAACCGTGTACAAACATGTAAGTACCTCTCGCTGGGAATCGAACCTGGTGACGGACACCAGTGCTTGTTTAACCAGTAGAACGCAAAGAAATAGTTAAAAATCTCTAAAGACATCTAAACTCTTGCCTCAGGAAGCGGAACCCGATCCTACGACCTTTCGCAGTCCAAGCGACTGCTCACTCCAATTGTCGTTTTTTTTAACAGAAAAGAAAAGAATACTATTTTCTATTTATTATATATATTCTATTTATACAAAAAATACTACTTAACACTCTCACACACATAATACCATAAAGTTTTGTTCTAATAAAATCATTATCTTATTACAAATAGTTTTATCATGCGCCTTTTACTTATTTTCATAAAATTACCAATAAAATATGCGTATTAAAAATACTTGCAAACGTTTGCAGTATAGCACTTTCTTTCCATTTGAGCAACTCTGTGGAACTGTTATAGATGTTCCACTCGTGCAATTCACGGTTAGTTGATCGCATAGTTAGTGATTTAGTGCACACAATAATGTACTCTGTGGTAGCAGTGTATAGATCAATTTGAAATGCAAGTCTGAAAATCAACTGCCGGCTAATCTTAAGTCAGGGCTAAAAATCTACTGAACAAAAAGTATGCAATGTTGTGTATGTAATTGTATGAAGTAGCTTACCAATTTTTTACTCAGTAGTTTTAAGACGGTAACGCTTAAGATTGTAGCAACACTTACTGCCGTACTCGAGAGACCTCAATTAAGTTTTAATGACAATTAAATATCTTTCCTTCTCTAATAGCGCTATACATACGAAAGTGACAGCAAGAGACTTAATTGTCATTAAAACTTAATTGACGACTCGAGTACGGCAGTTAGTGCCTTACAAATAAACAGAGAATAAGGTTTGAATAGTTCTTACGTGTTTTGTCTCTTTTACTCTAATTAGAAATTACTTGTACAAGGGTGGCACTAAGGGTGGAGTCGACCAAGATTAAACGGCGAATTTGTATAGACTAATCTCGGAGTAAGTCTTAATCCAGTTTGGTCGAATCCACCCTTAGTGTATTATCTTGTACAGGCAGCACCTCAAACTGAGTCGTCCTAGTTTCGATTCCCAGTTGAGTACGGTATCTGCTGCGCTACCGGCGAGCACTTAGGATGTAAAAATATTGATTTTGCTTTGTTGATTCATAATAACTCTCTTTAACGCCCCTCTATATCGTCTTATCAGTATCACACACAATTATGTTAGATTTAAAACTCAAACTCAAAATATTTATTCGATGTTGCACTTAAATTGCTTAGATTTTTTATTTTATGACACTTTACTGTCAAGTTTGAAAATGTTAAACCCCAAAACACCTCGCAATAGTTTTTACTACTACGACACGACCTTACAAATTAGCATAGTCTATTTATTGAACGTAAGAACTAAATTGTGCCCTATTTTCTTTGCAGAAAAGCCCGGTTTATTCGACCTTAAGGGCAAAGCCAAGTTCGAGGCGTGGAGCGGCAAGAAGGGCCTATCCAAGGACGACGCGCAGAAGGCGTACGTCGCCAAGGTCGACAGCCTCGTCGCCTCCATCGGACTCCAGTAAAGACTCATTCCACCTCCAGCGTAAAGGCAACACTGACTAAACTGCGATACCAACTCACAAATGCGGCTGGCCGTCAACGCCATCTATCGGATAAAATCCGCAGTCACTGTTGCCAAACTATGTTGGTCCACCGTTTTCAATGGGCGAGTCGCGAATAAAACCTTTTTATACCGCTAAATCACAATTATGTAAGCCTTATATTGGCGACGGCTGAACCGTCCGTCGCCGCCCGTCCGTCTCATTGGAAATCTAGTGTTTAATGTTCGGTGTAAGCAACAATTAAGTTATTGTTAGTTGTAATTATGAACATCACAATAATGTAAGTGAAACTTTTTTATTGAACGTATTTATCAATCAGAGTTGGTGCTCAGGAAATTGTTTTTTGAATTTGCCTTTTTTGTTACGAATTATATTCTATATATTTATATTCTATGAAGTATATTGTTTAAATCATGATATATTATGCAGTTTTATTTCAATGGATTGTTATTTACTTATGGTCTGATCCCAATATAAAGTTTTGTATCAAAACAGTATTTTTAACTTGTAATTTGTTTGTGTTAAGTCTCTATTTCGGCACGGTTGCACGCGCCATGATCACGGCGGAACTGACGCGTGCGTCGTTTTTTTTAAAAATTTGATTTAAAAGACTTTGAATGTGAAAAAATTGTAAATACCTTCAAATTATGAGTTCTGGTTAAATATTGTCAAAGTAATTTTATCTCTATACCAAGTTTCCCGTCAGCTATTGTTTATGTGATGAGAAAGACATGGGGGGGCTAATTGTATAACTTCAACAACTATTGAAATAACCATCAAGCACAAGTACATTGCTTAGCTAGTATGCTTATTTAAAACTAATTTTGAAATAAACTAGCAAAGCAATGCACCTACACCTACTTCTACTTGAATGGTTCATACATACAACTATTATCCCCGAAGGGTTAGTCAGAGACTGGGCAACGAGGACCGCAAAAGCAGTCCTCTGCCATAGTCCACTTTTCACCAAATAGCGACTGCACATGTGCTCAGTGTGACAGGTGGTAATTAAGCCCATCGCCACTCTGCTGTTGGATGTAAGTACAGTCTTTGGTCCGTTAGTCGCCTTTTACGACATCTAAGGGAAGTAATGGGTCGGTATTAGTCTATTAAACATAGCTCAATAATATACAAAAAATAATATACTCAATAATATGGAAAAAATAGAGCGTGGTTGGAGGAGGAACATACCCTTAATATTGATGATGGCAAATTTTACTGAAAGGAAACAATATTCCTTTTATTTCAAAAATAATTAAAACTGCATTGAAAGATTTTTGAAAAATCACCTGCTTGACCCGGGATTCGAACCAGTGAAATGTGAAAAAAAAACATTCTGTATTTAATAATACCAACCGAAAGTCATAAAGATCAATTTCTTTTAAACAAGATAGTGTCTTAATAAATCAGAATGAATGAATGAATTAAGTCGAAGAATAAGTCTGTGCATACGTGAAAATGGATCTCATTTTGAACAATTCATAAGTTAACTATTTTCTTTAGATAGTAATAGCTTTACAATAAAAAAAAATTTTTGGTCTTTCTTTAATTTATACATTTATGTTGTTAAAAAGAAATTGATCCTTAGGAATGACTCTTTCGGTTGGTATCTTAAGATACAAGATTTTTTTTCACATTTCACGGATCGATTCTTGGCTCAAGCAGGGGATTTTTCGAAAACCTTTCAATGCAGTTTTAATTATTTATATTAATATTTAATAGTTTTCCTCCAACCACGGTCTATTTTGCCACACGCTGTATATACTATAAATAAAGAATAGTATAATTATGAAGTAGGTAGGTACACAGTAATCGTATATCATTATATTCATTACACTCGTGACTCGTGCATTATTTGCTGCAATGTTTCTTTTAAGACAGTTGCTATTTTTATCTAACAGGGTTTGTAATAGGTATGATGTGTATGAGTATTTCTTACAATTCTGCTAATGTAGTAGGTAAATCTTCATACTTGTGCTAAGTATAAACCATCACTTTCACATTTTACAAAATAAGATCTTTTGCTGTAGTTATATAGATACTTAGGCCCTTCGTACACAAGGCTACGCAAATCTCCAATACTAATGTTGTATATATAGGCAAGGATATTTCTCCACCTCAGAGACAAATTTAATATTTAATGATTGCTTTGCCATCTTGGAAATCGCCGCGACTTAAGTAGCGAAGATCTCGACTGGCAGGTAGCGCGCGACTGGCGTGACGCAAGTCACGAGACAAATGTCGGCGACGCGACTAGTGTACGAACCTCAATGGATTTGTATGGCGGTAGTCGCTTGGAGACTAAAATCGTCGAGTATAGGAGATTTGCCTAGCCTTGTGTACGAAGGGGCTTATATAACGATCAACCTATTATAGGTTAAATAAGCATAGACAAACTAGATAATTTTTTATTTTTATTTATTTAAACTTTTGCAACATAACATTACATGGCGGACTTAATGCCTGAGGCATTCTCTACCAGTCAACCATAGGGTGGTGCAGAGATAACATAGTAGGTGCATTTAGGTGCGATAATAAAAGTGGAAGCGTAGGTATACTTTTAAATATTTTAAACATACTTAATACAAAAACATATAAGTAGTAAAATCTATAAACACTATATTTTGAAAGTAGGTACACATCACTTTAAATATATGCATATATAAATATAATATAAATATATATATAAACATACAATACATAATTTATAAATATGAAGTTATTGAGATGATTCTGCCATGGTTTTTCCAGAGAAGAGCAAGCGGACTTTCTTTTTAAATGCTTCGCGACTAGTGGTCATCCTGATTTCGAGAGGCAGCGCGTTCCAAAGAAGAATGGACTGAATAAGAAAGGAGGAGTGTACAAATCCAGAAGTATGGGAAGGAGAGAGAAGGAGAAGATTGTTAGAAGACCGGAGATTCCTAATATGAGAAGAGCAAAGATACTGGAAATAGGGAGTTAGATAAGAAGGAGCATTAGGAGAGTTTAGTATCGAAAAGAGTGTGGTCAGAGCTCGTAAACGTCTCCGCTGGCGAATGGGCAGCCACTTCAGCTCGGACCTATACTGTGATATGTGGTCATACTTCTTCAGATTGAATATGAATCTAATACTGTTGTTGAGCAGTCTGTCGAGCTTGTCAAGCAGGTCTGAGTTAAGGTCGTAATAACACACGTCACCATAGTCAACCATAGGAAATATTAAAGTTTGCGCAAGCACTACCTTCGTCTTGAACGGTAGAAAGTTCCTCAGGCGGTTTAAGGAGCGCAAAGTCCAGGTAACTTTTTGGCTAACACTAGCAACCTGAGAATGCCAGCTGAGTGTAGAATCGAGATGTAGGCCAATATTTTTGACGGTCGTGCTAAACGGTATGACCGTTCCGTCAAACACTATAGGGGGAAGAGAGGTAATCCCCACTTTACTTGTCAATCGCGGGCTACCAACAAGTATCGCCTGACATTTTGTGGGATTTACAGCTACACCAAACCTACGAGACCAGTCGTTAATTTCTTCCAAATCCCGATTAATTTTTACAACGGCGTCTGATAGTTCGTCCACCCTTGCATGGGTGTAAAGCTGAAGGTCATCGGAGTACAGATGATACGCACACTGAAGGTGGTGGGTGATAGAGTTAATAAATATTGAAAATAATAATGGAGAAAGTATACCGCCTTGTGGAACGCCAGCATCCAAATTACACCAATTTGATGTTGTGTTATCGATGCGGACGGACTGCTGACGCTCTTGAAGATAAGAGGAGAACCATTCCTGTACTCTAGATGAAACCATAAGATGAGAAAGGATGGAAAGGAGTATGTTATGACTGACGACATTAAAGGCGTTTGAGAAGTCGATGAGTACTAAGACTGTGACTTTCGTATCCTCCATACCTTGTCTAATGTCACCAGTCACTTTCAGGAGAGCGGAAACAGTGCTGTGCCCAGGCCTGAAACCAGATTGTAGGGGACCAACGAGGTTATTCTGGTAAATGAATTTTGAAAATTGTTTATGAACACAGGCCTCGATTGCCTTGGATAGAAACGGAAGAATGGATATGGGTCGATAGTGGGAAGGCAAGGACGGATTAGAGATCTTAGGTAAAGGGCGCACATAAGCCTTACGCCACTGGGAAGGGAATTGGCCAGAGTCTAGGGAAAAGTTGATGATGTGGGTAATCGGAGAAATAACATAATTTATGATAGCGATAACCATCCGACGACTGATGCCGTCATGTCCTAGGGCTCCGGATTTGATGGAGAGGATAATCTTTTTGATTTCATCCACAGTAACAGGAGAGAAATGAAAAGGGTCAATACTAGGACGAGGTAGACCTGCAATGTTATTTACCGTCTGACAATTGGTTGCATGATCCATACTAGCAGTTGTGGTGAAATGACGATTTAAATCATCCAACGAAATTGCGTTCGGCAGAACAACACTACGCGTCTTGTCAACACCAAGGGTTCCAAGGAACTTCCAGATATCAGCGGGGGAGGACGAGGAGATGTTTTCAAAGATGTGTCGGCGTTTAGCGTTGCGTATCATCTGATTACATAAGTTTCTCGCAGACTTGTATAGACCCCAACTCTCCTCACATCGCTTTCGTTTAAATTTCCGAAAAGCCCGATTTCTACGTCGCATAGCAATACGAATCCCTCTGGTCAGCCATAATCTGGTCGCTTAAGTTTAATTGGCTTGACTGGTGCATGAACGTCATAAAGTGAGAGGATAGCCTGGTTCAGGATGTCAACCTTCTCATTAACCGTGGGGACTGCTAACAAGTGATCCCAATTAATTTGGGATGCATCTCTGATTAACCCTTCTCCATCCATACGACCAAAGCAACGCATGCGCAGCACTTTAGGGACTGGTTTAGGAGACCTTAGGATGTATGAAAGGAAAATAAAGTCATGATGGGAAAAACCAGGAGCAGGACATTGACCGTGAGTGGATACAAGAGATGGGGTGGACGTGAGGATGAGGTCAAGCCAGGTGTCCTCGCCAGTCATGTTACAGTGCGTGGCTTGGAGTGGAAGGACATGTAGGCCGGCAGCCTTGACGATATAAAGGATTTTACGGGAGCGGGGAGAATTACGGATGAGGTCTGTATTGAAATCGCCCATGATTACGTGATGCGCATACTCTGACCCAAACGACTCAAGAAGCAGTTCCAGATCCATAAAGTAATCCACAGCAGGAGGACAATATACCACACCCTTTGACATAAATTTCTAGGAAGAGGTACTCTGCTGAAGCACAAGAATTTGAAACGGAAGAAGCAAGGATTTTGTAGGAAAATTCACTACGCAGGTAGATAGCCACACCACCCCCCCCTCGTCCAATCCTGTCATTTCGGACACGTATAAAGCCAGAAAGAGGGTAGGTGGTAGAGAGAAGGTGAGGTTTGAGCCAACTCTCAGAAATCAGGACGGCGTGAACACCAGTGTCAGTGAATGCCTCCACTAAGTCACTGTAGTGACTGGATACGCTTTGCGCATTTATGTGACAGATATTTAATAAGTGTTTTGTGTTGCTACAGTTTTTACGAACGAATTCACCCAGCGTGTCAGGCAAAGAGCAAAAACTAGCGTTGCTAGATACGTCCGAAGAGTCAGTAGCAGAATGGAAAGAATCATCATCAGATAACATAAAAATAATAAATTAGATAAATAAATAAATTAGATAATCGTCCTTGTTAGAGGATAATGAAATACCTACCTTGATAATAGATTAGATAAGAGGTTATTGAAGAGAAGGAATTACGCAAGAGAAAAAGTACCTATGTAAAAAAGAACAACATTTATTCACATTCATCACTTCACACTATCACAATGTAAGACAATATTTTCGATATCAGTAAACTTAAGTAAATCTATATTATGTCAAACACAGTATCAGTTGACGTATCCAATGATACCGCAAGCCACAGCCGGGCCCGAGGTGCCCGTCAGCGCGCTGTCCTCAGTACTCGACTTGCCGTAGTCATCTTCCTCCTTCGACACGGCCAATGACCGTCCCACGATAGACCGAGGGCCGGCTAACGAGATGAGGTGGTCCACCAGCTTGACGGTGACCGGACCCTCGACGGCTTTGATGTTGCCGAGGTCGCCCACGTGACGGATGTGGTCTCGCGGGCCGCCGTGACGACCCTGGAGAACGAATTGCAAATTTAATTAGTGTACCTATTGTTAATTTGTTATTAGTTACGGTGCGTGATTGTCAGGTTTGTTACAATTTTATGTCGTTAGAGGATAATTAAATGTTTGTACCCCTCAAAGAATTTGCTAATTATGAATACCAACGTACCTACGTACGATTACCAACAGAAGCATAATCTAAGTATTATTTACTGATAGCCTCGGCGTGCGTTGCTTGTGGTTGTGGACATAAGAGGCCTATTAGGTACATCTCGACTGTGATTTTTGCTAAAAATGGCCAATTTTGGCGCTCTTGACCTCAGAAACAAAAATACATTAACAGTTTTGACTTATTGAATAGTGTAGAATAGCTATTGGCATAGAGCGTAGCAGCCTCGCTTTTTTTTAATTTAACCTAAAATTGCAGAGAGAGTTTTTCATAAAATGTGCGAAGGCACTTAATGAATTTATTATCCTATTTCGATAAAAACGATGAATACAACTGCAAAATTACTACAAAATGCGATGCGCCGGCTGTCCGAACTCAGCTTATTGTCGCAGAGTGGAGATTTGTAATATTAAGCATGAATTTATTATCCTATTTCGATAAAAACTATAAATACAACTGCAAAATTACTAGGTACAAAATGCAAAAATGGGCATTTACGCAAAAATCACATTTGAGATGTAATAGGCCTCTTATGGATGAGGGCATAATCTATTTAAAAAAAGTACCTTATTGTTAATGTAAGTACCTAAGTTACCGGAATATTACATACAACCCTTTTATGGGTTGTATGTAATATTCCGACTTATAAAGACTGCCTCCTTTATAAACAAATTGGTTGATAATAGTAAGTCTTATAAGACTTCCGTATAGGTTCCGTATAGACGGAACCTTTATACAGAACGGAACACTTAGCAAGTTTTTTACGTTGCCGTGCCGCATCGCAAATTAAAATAGCTCTGCTTGTGTGTTTATTCGCACAAAAAGTGTAAGGTGTGCAAATTGACACCCATGATCAGGTTTTGTCGGAGACGCACGCATTTGAACCATATTTTTTACAACTCTTCGCATTAGTAGATTATGGCGGCATGTTATGTGCGGTTATTCGTGTGATTAGATTATGCAAACTAATCCAGAGTCAGTAGGTACCTAGGTACCTAACATTAGTGCCCTGAGCACAGCCCTGAGGTAATTGTCTATTGCTTGAGGTACAACAACTTCTATCCAAAAATCTTGCGGTGACTTCTCACGAAGTCCTGGGTTCGATTCCCAGCAGGATACGTTTTCGCTTGCCTAGCTACTACCATCTTATCTAAAGTCTGGCGCCATATTGTTGGTTGTTGTGTTCCGATAGTTTATTGATAAGTAAGATAACCAGTTCCTCAGTGGTTGAGGATTCCGGATAAAGCGCGCTTCTGCCATCGGCCTTATTGCCACTTACAGTTCTGGCCTGGAGCCAGGGCCAGTGACGTTCCCTTCCACAGTCTCTATCTATTAGGACTTACATACTTACATAATAGGCGATAAAGTGTGGCCCAATATCCTCGCAAGTGTCTTTAATAGAGCCCGCCTGATGGACGTGCAGCCCATGTAAGCCTGGAGCCAGGCCGGTGACGTTCCCCTCTACAGTCACGGGCCCGTTGGGGACGATCTGTGTAAAGAGCATCGTGCCTTCCACCCCGGACTCCTGGTCCGCAATGAGGTGCACGATGGCTTGGAGACCTGGAGCTGACCTGGGCGCCTAGGTTGGGGAATAAGTGGAAGATTATGGTCATGTATGTAGGGGATATACAATTATACCTACGTTCAATTGAATGATACAACTTTTTTGATTATTTGATAATTCTACATATAAATTGATAAGTATTGAATAAAGTAGGTTCAAATACGGACGAACAACAGAAAAGGGAGGTTCTGATCTGTGATTTAATAACATAAATTTTTATGTAACATTACATAACATAAAAAGCATTATTTCAAATTGATATGAGATAGATACATGATTAACAACTGATTTAGCTATCTATGCCTGATTGCTTTGACATATTATGGTGGTATGCCTGTTCGGACAAGTAGGTACCTAAAGCAGCTTTCGAAATAAGATGGGTGATCAAATTAAAAAATCTCGATTTACTTTCCCGTTATCTCGCTTCACATGCTCATGTGAAGCCTTTGCTCCAAGTTATTGTAATATGATAGCAATAGTTAAAACCTACAATCATCATCATTTGCTTGACCTGTTCCCATGCTATTGGGGTCGGCGCAGTATGTTTTTTCTTCTATACAACTCTGTCATTCGTCATCAAATGAATCATCCAATCCCTTCTCATTATGTCATCCCTCACACAATCCGTCCATCTTTTCTGTGGTCTTCCTCTTCCTTTGCTACCTTCAACACTCACATCCATCACTCTTTTAGCCATGTTATGGCTTTCGTCCCTTCTCATTACATGCCCATTCCAAAACAAACGGTTTCCTTTCATCTTTTCTGTTATGAGCGCCAAAAATGTTAGAACCTACCAACCAACATTATGCCATCGTGATGGGTTATTAACTATTATGGCCTAATCTGCTAATGTGGGAAGTCTGGCACCAGTCGTGTTAAGTTTATAGGCCGATGATGAGAATAACGCATTGAGACAGCGCGAGGTGGGACCAAAATAATTGTCTTCGTATTACTGATGTGCATGTGTTAAACCCTGACACGTGAGACGTTTTAATATGGTCCTTTAATAAGATACTATATTCGGCATGTTTTCTTAAAATACTTAGTTTAATAGATTTCCATGAAAAACAGAACCTCAATAAAAACCTTAATTTGCATACCATTAAATAAAAAAGTTTTAGCGAAGCCCATGTTAAGTTATGATTATTATAAAACACAATTAGCATTCTCTAATTGGCCGGCCGTGTTATTTCTTGTCAAGTTTTTTTCTAAGCTCAGGATCTATTTCTGTCATTTATAAGTACTTTTGTCACTTCCTCATATTATAACTATGCATGATGAAGCGAAGTATGACTACATTAAAAAAAGGTAATTAAGCTTATTAAAATTGTACAACGTCATATTAGTAGGAAGAAAACGAACAATGGGAATTGTTGACGACAACAACGATTCATTCCAAAAGATTAAAAGTACAATGACCGCGTAACAGTTCCCAAAAAAAGACATACTTAATGTAATATCATTGCATTCACCATATTTGATTTGACCTAAACAATGACTATCAGTTACTCGATTAAACATAGGTATTACCACAGAATAATTAATAGTACTACGTGTATTACGCCAGAATAGTAGGTCATTCTCCACGTTTTCTTCCTTGTTTATTTCAGAAACGGAACTAAAAGATGTAAAGATGTCGATATCACACTTGACAGCTCTTACTAAAAAGTGTCTCAGAAGGGACTAACCTCTAACCAGTCAACTTGATTTGACCAAGGAATTTAAATAAGTTCCTTGGAATTTACAAATCCATAATACACGGCAGAGCTAAAACTTTTCATTTTATGTTTTTCCCCGCCATACTCCTCCTCCTCCTCAGTCGTCCCACTGCCAGTACTATTATTTATTCTGTGCCACTGCTTGGAAAGGTCTTCGCGGTCGATCCATATGTCCCGAATCTAGCGAGCCTCCCACCAATCTCTTCTAATAGTCGTCGAGATTTAATTTCACTGCATCTAAGTAATACGTTTCAAACCAGATCGCAGCAAATAATAAATCTGTTTGGCGGCTGAAATATTATGTGCAGAGTCCTAACACCGTGCAAAAACTTAGCAAATAACCTAAAGAAACCTTAAATTCTATTTAATACCTACCTTACATAATCATAATCACTTTTAGTTCTTCACGTCATTAGGTACCTACTGAAGTGTCCTTGCCTCCTCGTGCGGGTCGCATCATGATCAGTTGTCATTACGTGCACGCCAAGTGATGTAATGAAGTACGAATCTGACTTTATAATTTAAGAGTAGGTATGACTTACTAGCCACTAACATTAACTCTCAAGCATGCTACTATTCGATAATTTAAGTTTTTTTTTGTTTAAAGCCTGGAGATTTTTGCGCTAGACCATAATACTCTCTAGTCTACTTTTAATATGCAATTTTGGACCAAGGCCCTTGGGCTCGGGTTATAATATAATATTTGTTTATAATTACAGCAATACATAGTAATATTGATGATGGTTTTATAGATTCCCACATTTGGGTAGACCCAATCTCCCCAACCTTTATATTTATTTACTTAAGGCCTTATATATAAGTCCTTCCTGCTTTGGTAATATAGTTGAAAAGATTGTGGTTCAAAGCCAGTTCCTAAAAAGAAGACGTTGCAGAAAAATTGTCATCTCCATTAAATCACGATAAATTGTATTGTACTCGTAACATAACAAAAACATGATTGATTTGGAACCGATACCCACAGAAATAAGAAGGAAGTAATCTCGATTCTAGATAATTATCACGTTTGCACTGATCGTAGCGTAGCTAACTAACGTACCGAGCACACATCGGTTAATTCGTGAATCAATAATATAGGTGTGTTAGCCCCTTGATTACGATGAATCAGTACCTACCTAGTCAGTACCATGTATAGACAAAAACTAATCAATCTACTTCCTGTACTTAGAATTCAGAATTAAAGAGTCTAAACAAGGAAAACTGTGTTTGACACCGTTAAACAAACGGCAAGGTATGTTTGACGATGCTTGGTTGAAGATTATTTAAACATGGAGTTCTTAGGTAGGTTCCTATTATTGCTAAAGTTGTTCAATTAATCAACAACATTAATTATTTATCTAAGTCGTTCTAGCTTTGCATTAACGTTGGTGTTTGATATCCAAATTTATAATAAAATATGGGACAGTATTATAAAATATCTCATTCCCAGATAATATGATCCAGACTACTTATTCATAAAGTGTTTTAAACACTTCATCCAATGAGGTTGACTTCATCATACAATTGATCAACAGTAACAAAATTTCTTAACGCAATCTCGTATTATAGCGAACATTATAAAGTCACTACACTCATACAATAGTATATAATATAATGTACCTATCTTTAAATCGAAACTGCTCTTGCATTTTGCTGCAAATAGGTAAAGAATTACGAGGAGATGTGACATTGATGAAACATTTTGACATATGAGGCATGTCGCTGTATATCCCTATGACCATAATTGTCGTCAATAATGTCAACTCCTTGTTGCATTTTGTCTCATAAAATAAAATTTAATTGTAGGTTCGATAGTGTTAACAAAAATCAGTTATAGGTTAACAATATTAGCAGACTCATAATCACTTTAACCATTACAATACCCATATTAGTAAGATCAGCATTCAAAGATTAGTGTGAGTGAACATGCAGTTGGTAGGGTCTTATCAATTACAGAGAAAAGAGAACTAAAGCATACAGACACAACGTCCCAGTTAGTTAGTGTTAAACGGAAACATTCACATGCATTAAAGTTAAAATTCAATCAAGAGGATATTCGAAGTCCCGAAATGGAAGTATCGATTACGGTAAATGGTATGATCGATGGTGATTGGTTATGGAGTGATCGGTATCGTACTTACGAAGGCTAAATCGATTTGTTTCTCGGCGCGGCTGCCCGCGAGCGGGTACGCAGGCCGGCCTAGGTCCTGCAACAAAGTGGGGTTTAGCTCTCTTTCCTCTATAATGTGTATTATTTATATGTAGATAATTATAATTATAACTGTTGGCAAAGTTCGTACAAAACGCACGATTCCCGGAGGGGTACGTAGAGACTTTATATATTTATACCCCGCTCACGACTGTTATCCTCAAAAAAATAAAGACAAATCTACCAATTCTCAAAGCTTTTAGAGCTTTAGGGAGCGTCAAAATCAGACCACTTAGATACGATTGTGGCATTTTAGAAGTAGTAGAATCGATTTGCAGGTTGGTGACTTCAACCAAACATTTTTATAAAGTTGAAGACCTTCATTTTTCAAATTGGTCCCTAGCCTCTAATCGGTACGCTGACATCACCAAATGTTTCTTTTTTTGCACCAAATGACAGTGTGACAGGAAAATTGGCGGAGACAGGTTCACAGACCGAAATGGCTAGAAAAAAGTAATTGATCTTCCTCATACTAGTTATAGAAACAAACTGACAGGGTCTGGTGAACAAGTTCAACAAACTCGGAGAGAGCATCAACAGATATTGATTTCAAAAAACGTAATGACGAATCGATCGACGAATAGCTCTGATAAATTGATTTTACACCAGTTTTGGGGAGTTAAATGTGCCATTGTTGAGATGAAACTCGAACACGTGCAATAAGGTACTTTATTGGAGAGCAACTACTTAATAACTAAATTGACTAAAAATGGATAGAGATTAAAGATTTTATCTGGGTTTGGCTGAGGATTGACGTGTAAAGAATGTAAATAATTTTAATGTTTTGAACAATAAATAAAAAAAAGAAAACCTATAAGTATAAAAATCTATTAAGTTTATTTTCTTATAATTTAGCCAAAATTACAAAAAATATTGACTTTTTTATTGAAAAATGGTAGTCAATCCTTTCTTTTTTCAGCTAAGGCCTTAGGGGTTCCATCCAACTGCTTATCCTACGTTTTTTAATTCAAACTCCGCAAGGCGTGCTCTAATAATATTATTATTAACTTCGGTCACAGAATAATATCTTCGGTGTCTAGTTGAGTTACGTTCTTCTTAGCCCACTGTACAGTCGGCGTCACAAGTAGCTTGCCACTTTAGTACTATTCACATCCACGAGCTCGGAAACGTTAGCGCTTGTGTATGTATTGTATGAACGCAGAAGTTGGTTTTCTACTTCTGAGGCCGACCGTACCTTAGAAACACACAATGAAGTTCAGTAATTGCTCTTATTGTTGTGAGTTACTGAAACTCCTAAAGGTCAACTAACTACGAGTAGATTTACATTAGACTTAATATATTTTTTGTTTGATGATACCCCAACTAGACATGGGCGCCGAGTAAAAAAAATCCAGCGGCGGCGCGCCTTAAAAATATGCTCGGCGGCGGCGTGAAGCCGGCGGCGTGGGATTTTTGAAGTCGTTTTTGGTTATGTAGTTAAAGGTAGAAATAAGAGTGATAAATAAAACCAACACTTCACAAAGATTTCAACAACAAAACATTATATCGTCGCAATATAGACGTTAGTCCGAAATGCTGTCCAAGGAATACGGAGCATCTTTCTCCAGCACCACATCTCAAAAGCGTCAATGCGTTTGCGGTCTGCAGCTTTTAGTGTCCAAGTCTCAGCGCCGTATAAAAGATCGAGAAGACACGAGTCCGTACCAGTCTGGTTTTGGTTTTTACGGAAATATTGCGATCTCTCCAGATTTTTGCAAGCTGAGACATGGCGCTCTTAGCCATGCCAATCCTCCTGCGCACTTCCTTCTCGCACGAACCATCGTTACTGATGTTGGAACCCAGGTATATAAAGTTGTCCACTATTTCTAAGTCCAATGAGCCAGTGAGTTCCAACTTCTCAGATCTATAATAGGCGAAATCCGAACTGGCAGTCACTGAGGAGATCATTGGTCTCAAGGTATGCCAGCAGTCGAGAGTTCAGTACACGTTCCGTATTCTTGCAGAGTATGGACTTGACTGAAATCGTCTTACAGTAAGATGGATCGGCACGGCTACCTTTTTTGGGCACAGGCTGCATGTTAGCCAGCTTTTACGACTGAGGAACTAGACCAGTCTCAAGTGAGAGGCGATACAGGTGTGTTAGAACAGTAGACAAGTTAGGTGCACACTTATGTGGGACTATGGCCGGGATTCTATCAGGACCACTAGCCTTATTCACGTTAGAGTACGGAGAGCTTTGAGTACCTCTTTGCTGCTGATGTGAGGTTCTCCCATGGAGAGGTCGGCTATAGGCAACTTAGGTGGAACCTTGCTAGCGACTTCTAGACGTGAGTTCTTTGCAAAAAAAGTGGAATTACCTTCTCAGCTGCAGTGTGGGCAAGTGAGCCGTCAGGCTTTATCAGCGGTGGAAATAAAGGTATTTCCAAATGTTTCGCACCCATTAGTATTAAATATAGCCGACCCCTCTATCGGGGAGCTTCATGTCCGCGGCGGGGAGTTACTCAAAGCTCTCCGTGGAAATAAAGGTATTACCAAGTGGGTGCGAAGCATGTTTAACACCGATGGGGCCGATGTGATTGAATCGTGCCCTACGTAATGTTCTTTAACTGGGGCTTTCTCAGGGTCTGGGTACCCGACGATTTGCGCGGTCGAGCATTAGCTCAGGCTAAGAAAGCTGACGGGGTTCCGGTTACAGTTACAGCACTGTGCCATACGCCCCAACATTTTTAAGATACTATGCCAACGCGTTGGTGTGGACGTCTTAACGCTAGGCTCGTTCGCGAAGTCCCCAAACAAAGGGCGTTCTTCTGATTCTTCTCCCTCTTGATCGGAAATAGGGTCGTCTTCGTCCTCATCGAGCACCTGAGCTGACGCCTCGCGCGGCGCCCGCACGGCCCACATGAATAAAGAATAAACTGAGATTATTGTTACAAGAGCCTACACATTGGAATAGTCTAGTCGGCGCGAAATTTTGAACAGTCGGCGGCGGCGGCGGCGCGCCATACCTAAACGGCGGCGGCGAGCCACGGCGGCGCCCATGTCTAACCCCAACTAGCAAAATAAGTACTTAAAACGATCTCAAGACTACTTTTATTGTCACTTATAAGAAACTTGTATCATGCTACAAAGCTGGATTTGGGCGCAGTTATAGGAGCGTTTATTTCTATAACTATCTTATAATCATCTTTTAAAATGTTACTAAACCCTATAATATACTTGACGAAGCGCAATAGCTTCTATAATGACATGAGACTACACAATTACAAGCACAAACGCTCTTGTTAGTATCTGACATAAGTATCTTACTAAATCAATCTTGTTTTTAATGCACTAGTAATGTACTTAGTTATTAGTAATAAGTATATTTTATTAGAAGTTATCTTTTTTGTTCCTTCGGCTGGTGATTCCGGTTGTTTTGTGGTAAATACTTAATAAGAACGTATGTTTCTATTACTATTATTTTGTATTATTGTAAAACATTAATTACTAATAATATATTGTCAATATAGTGTATGAACTCGTGGGGAAGTCATTTTTACTGTAAATGTGTACCGCAATTTAGTTATTTTCACAATCCCCTCCGAAAAATAGCACATTAGTATATTGTTGTAAATAAAATATTTCATTAATTCTTATGAATATTCGCCATGTTTTGAAATTGCTCTCCATTAAGTACTTTATAGTATCATTGTAGGTAAATTAGTACTTGTAGCAGTTTCAGTCCAGATAACTCGCCTCCATTTAAAAACAAATTAGGGTTCCCTTGAAATATGCCTGCTAATGCTAATTATAATTCTTTATACCTATTTGTCACTTTTCTCCTGTAACCACCACTCCTTTTCAATCGTTTCCAATCGCTTAAATTCATGTTCAACTTATTTCCTCAAGACGAAGGGTAACAACTGAATCTCAACAAAATGGCTGACGTTTACTAATAAAGTTATTGATCTAGTAGCTTATAAGCTTTTTTGATCAAATAGCGCTCTTATTAAGTACTATTAGATTTAAAAGAGTCTCGAGCAAAACTATACCGGCGCAAACTTATAGTGCTCTCAGCTAACTACATTATTATATCATGTTTTCTCACAAAATGCTACTATAGGATCAAAATGTTATTCTAGATTATTTAGTTTTACAGTAAACAATTATAAGAGACTTATTCCTAAAAATGTCCTAAAAGAAAATCTTGTAGCTAACTATAAGACTAACTTACAAAGACAAAACCTCTTAAGAATATCTACGTTTCTGAAATGCTATTACTAGTAAAAGTGTCATATAGATGTTTTGTAGGTCAGTCTTGTAGCGAACTATAAGACCGAGACATAAAAACGAATGCACTTAAATATGTTAAGGCTTGGCAAATGCTATTATAAGTTAAATAGTCTACCGCAATGTCTTTATAAGAACGTTATTAGTAGTGACAGACTTATAAACTTTCTTTATAGGATTACTTTGCTAGTTGGGACGTCAAAGATATGTAATAATGATGTTATTGTTGCTTCAAGGTAAGTAATCTTTAAAAACACCTTTTGACTTGACATTCTTGTTTGAACACTGAGAAAAAGCAATAGAGTGAGTCCTATATATAAAATCACCCGGGGCCCTACTCTCGGCTCTTATAGCAGTATTACTTTAATCTTACTACCTATGCAAAATTCGAATAGGAATTTGCATTGTAAGATTAAATCAATACTGCTCTAAAGTCCTTCACACACGGCAGCTATAATGTAATATTAATGTATTCCATCTCGGGATATAAACACGACAGCTTTAATATACATTATAGCTTTCGTTTGTGGTCTCCTGACGATTTCTATGGAAAGATGTAGTGAGATGTATCGTGCTATAAACATCTTTACGTTATAGCTGCCATGTGTGAAGGCATTAAGAGTTGATGGTAAGGCCCAACAGATTCCGATTGTGATCTTTTATAATCAAAAATCCTTCATACTGGGATAGTTTTAGGGTATAGTGGAAGCATTGAGATAGTTTATTATATCCTCAATGGTTGGAAGTAATGAAACACCATATAAAGGTATATACGTACCTCTATGTCTAGCTCTTGCCCGCGACTTCGTGCGCATGGACAACTTTTATTACGCCACAGGAACCTATTACCAGGATATAAAGTATCCTAATTAAGGATATTATAGGATTGCACACACGCAAAGTTTTGCGATGATCGATTGAATCATTGTGCTTTATTGAAAGCGTGATAAAAAACAATTCAAACCTTTACCTTTTTGACATTTCGGGTCAGGTCATCAAAGGAATATGAATTACTTTTAAACAACACTTCCTACACAATACATCACTACTTTTTTACCATAGAATGAACTTTTAACTACTTACTATAATGTTTGGCGAAGTCGATATAAAAATTTAAAAGCTGCTAACTGTTTAGTGAATTTATTTTTCATCACAGATGAACAGTGATCGGATAATTGGATGCATATTTACCTAAAGTTAATTTTTGGCTAGGAAATTATGGAAGCGGCTTCTACATGTTTTTAAACAATTAAATATAAATCCCGGGATTCCTGAAAATTCGGGAATGCAAAACTCTTCTGTAACATGGTCACAGAATAACTAATAGACATGGTGTGGAAAGGACGTCTTTAGCATGTGGTAACATCATCATTACATATTATAATAAGTTTTCCTCTGTCTGTGGCACCGCACTATTCTCCTAAACCACGCAATGGATAAAAATGCGGTTTTCACTAAAAGATAGAGCGTTAACTGAGGATGGTTTTTGTTTATATTTTGTAGATATATTTTTTTAAATGGCTGAATTATGACGGTCTTTCTAAGTTAGCGTGGACGAAGGCGCGGGCGGGCCGTTAGTTTATTATAAAGAAATAAAAAAAGGAAACGGAAATTCATCCACATAATCACTGTCACTAATGTATAATCCTTAGATGAATGATTGGTCTTGCTGCGCTCGACAGCGAGACCAATCATTCATCTAAGGTATAATCTATATTAATGAAAATCAATTGCCGAAATGTTAGTACCCGCATAATTTCAGAACGGCCAGACCGATTTGGCTGATATTTTTTTTGTTTTGTTTGTAATTGTCAGGACAGTGTTTGTGTGAAAGAAAAGTCACAGGGTACAGGGTGTTTACGAACGGGCGGACAAAGTCGCGGGCCGGGCGGCTAGTTAAAAATAAAAACTAATAAAAACTAATCTTTGTACATATCGGCAACTAACTGTCAAGAGTTAATAAAAAAAATAATAGGTTAAAATACAGCACTGTAACTAGTTCGAAACGTCAAAAAAAAAAGTTATTAAACTCGAGCTAATCCGTAAAATCCGTTAAATTATAGTAAACGTAAGTAAGTATAAAAAATGTAGTTAAAATCGAATAACTTACATATAAGTAGGGTTCCATGATCACCTCGTATACATTACTTTGGTAATCCTGGATGGCGGGCAGTGCTTTGACGAGCAGGTTCCTTCCGTACCCTGGGACACCTTCGAACGTCTTGCCGTTCAGAACTGCCACCAGCCACAGCAACTGGCCAAGGAACACGAGTAACCTCAAATTCATCTTATCAAAAAAAATATCGTTCTTTTTTAAAAATAGGACGCGTCCGGCGTGCTTACAGCCTTAACCACTGGCCATTAATGATTATAAAAAGAGGATGTAGGTGCCGCCAAAATTTGAATTTGTGTTTTTTCTAATTCGTGGGCGCGTCTGCTCTTCTCTGTGGTTTGTGATTAGTCGGTCTCCGTGAGATGCCTCCAAGGCTCCGTAATCGAGACGCGCAATGACGCAACGACGTGACTTAGACACGGCATTGTCCAAGTTATCGAGTGGAAGTGGGATCCGTTCGTAGCGACATTGTCGTGCAAAGGCAGTTATTAATTAACCTTCGCGATCATAATTGCTGTTAAACTCTTGGCTGATTGATTGGCTGTTTACGCTCGGCTGTGTTTTGTTTTGATGTTAACGCATTTAATAACAGATGGTAGTGCGTGGTCACGCGTTTCCTGAAATATGAACCGTTTAAATGAGTATAACCTCCGTTTTTTTAGGTCCTACCAATATCTAAACGTGTTTGTGTATACAGAAAATATATGAAATTTTGATCTGACAGTAATTATTGGCGCTCTTTGGATTATGCTTAATTTTTATTAGACAGCAATAAAAGGTAAGTACCTAAAAAACAATTCAAAAAGACAAAACAAATAATTTCAAATCAAATACCTACCTCACCAACGGAAATTAAATAAGTACCTCAAGAGAATCGCAAACTGCAAGTAAAAACTGACAGTTGTTGACAAGGAAAAAAAAAAATTTAACCCCTTGGCCTCAGAACTTATAAAAGTTCGAAAATAATTTGCTGTATTTGGGACAGGGTGGTAGGTTATGGCCCAATCTCCAGGTCTGGCCACACACAGAGTCACAGTGTCACAGGAGCTTGTCCCCTGCAGTGGGGCGTTTATAGGCTGATGATGAAACATTGAATGATGTTTACGTTAACGGTGACGGAAGTTATCCTTACAAAAAAAACCTATCTCTTATACTGACTGACCCACCTCAGGAAATCAGGATGGCTACGAGTCGTGATCGTGACGCATTCAAAAAGAAAGTCCACATGCTCCTGTTTGATAAAACCATGGCAGAATCATCTCAGTAACGTCCTATCTATTATATATTATGTAGTGTATGTAGGTATATTTATATATTATTTATTTATTTGTAAATTTGTATATGTATGTATGTTTATATATGTTATCTTTGCACCACCCTAAGGTTGACTGGTAGAAAATGCCTTAGGCATTAAGTCCGCCATGTAATACTATAATGTTGCAAAACTTTAAATAAATAAATAAAAAATAAATAGATCGCTCACCATGTACTCTTTATGGACATACAAAGTCTTATAGTAGGTGAGTTATTTATATACTACTCTGTCAAGAAAGTACCGGGAAAAGATCAATAATACACAAATAGTAGATTATTAACCAAGGGGATAAAGCAGTGTCTTCTGTCGCGGGTGACGATTTAAATCGCGAGCGTAACGAAGGACTCGAGGTTTACTCCAGAGCGTAGCGAGGGTGTTAAAAACTTAAATCACGTGCGAAGCGAGGGATTTAAGACGAGTCCTGAGTGTAGCGGTGGATTTAAGTTCACCCAAGACTAAGACAGCATTATCACCGAGGAAAATACTCTACTTTTCGTACCATTTGCGAAAAAATTAACACAATAATAATATAAGATAAGCATTTATTAAAAATAATGACAGTTAAAAGTAAAAGTTAACATTTGAAACATTGGTCCAATTATTGATAGAGAGAGTTACATTTTTGGTGGTTACAATTATTTGCAGCTCGTAATTCCTCAATGATAAAGGAATTTTTAATCGATTCTTTGTTCTTTTGCTAGTACATATAACAATACAATACATTTTTATTAGTTAAGTATAGAATTATTCATGTTATATAGAATATTAAATTGTTGCCTAGATGAGTTTAGACTAGGGTATAACTAAATAACAAATAACACACAGACATATAATAGATATGTCTGTGAAATAATATCATTAACTAAAAAACACCTTTTTGCTTCTCTTCGATACTTTTTAAATCTTCCATTATTTTTTCCATGATATTCTGATCTATCTGGTTTGATTGACTTTTCCTGTTAAAATGCAGTACGTATAGGTATACGCTTTATTTGATTCCGAATTTCCTATTGTTATGGAAAATTTTACCAAATGGCCTAATGTTCAGCAGTGATTAAATTGATGAGCATTTGATTAAATTAAAATAATAATAGTTTTACAGAAACAATGATACATACATAATCAAAATATAACACGGTATAGGCAGTACGCGCCTACCAAAATTAAGAAACAAACCGACACAATGTGACGCGACGCGTCCTATGACTTGCCACTGACGTGTGCCGTCAATTATGTCAAATTTCCCACGACGACGAGTAGCTCGCGATTTGTTTGTAGGTCTAAGCTGTAGGTAAAAGCTCACGATGGACTAGGCAGCTGGGATGAATCGTGAGTTTGTGTACAACCACGAGGACAACCGGCCGGGGGCGTGGGCGCGCGCGGGCACCACGCTCAGCCGCTGGCTGTGGGGCGCGCTGTGCTGCGGGCTACCCGGCATGCCTTGCTGTTTCTGCACCTGCTGCGAGCGGCTCGAGGACACTGCTGAGCGGGACCGGCCTAGGGTTAACCGTATGTCTCCTTGTAATAAAGTGAACAGGCATCATGTCGAGCCTATGGCTTTGGCTTTGGAATGCGCTGTGCTGAGGGCTGCCCGGCATGCCCTGCAGCTTCTGCACCTGCTGCGAGCGGTTCAAAGAGACTGCTGAGCGGGACTGGCCTAGGGTTGACCGTACGTCTTCTTATAATAAAGTGGCAGAATGCTGAGCCTATGGCTGTAGTGCACCTGCTGCGAGCGGCTGGAAGACACTGCGGAACGGGACCGGCCTAAGGTTAACCGTACGTCTCCTTATAAAATAAATATCCTTTTCCGATATAAGGCAAATCACACCATTTGGCAAGGTACGTCATGTGGCAAGGCACGACGTGTGGCAAGGCACGTCATTTCATTTGGCAAGGCGCGTCACCTGACTAGAGTTATAGATTCGAACCTGCTGCAAGAGAATCAACTAATCAGCTGAACGTGTCCGGCCTCGGGTTAAACGTACGTCTCTTTATAAAAAAGTAAACAGGATCGTGGTAATGTGCTGGCTGTATGCTGAGCCTAAGGCGGTGCTACGTCTTCTTATGCAATAGAGATCGTGTTCGTTCTTATAATCAAAATCACTCCATGTGGAAATCACGTGATGGTCCAAGGCACGCTCCCTAACGACACTGTTGAGCGGAACCGGCCTAGGGTTAATTATACGTTAACTTAAGAGATCACTTATCTCACTACACTACAGTCACTACTGAGTTCAGCTTTGGAGCAAAGCTTACCATGAGGCAAGGCACGTACCCTTACTTCTTCTGCATGGACACTGCATAGCTTGACCTGTCCAAGTCATCAGGTGCAGACATGGTGCTTGTCTAATGCTTATTGTAATTTCTAGAATCGACAGCGACAGTGGAACGTTTGGCACGCCCGCACCGACCCCACGCCCCCCGAGGGAGGAAGTCCACTCCTGAGATGCTTTCGGCAGTCCGCTGCGCCCTCAACCAGCTGCAGGGGGAGCCGGCGCCCCCCCTAAACGCCATGCAGGTGTTAGTCGGTCCCACCCCCGAGCCCGGCTGACGCCTTAACCCTGAGCCAACGCACATTGTGGATTTTTTATGGCTGAACGTTTGCAGCTGACCTGTTGCTCTGACTACTCATATGATTGGGAATAGCTATAGAACACGTAAAGCAGGAGATCAGGAATAAATAATAGGTTAATGACTATTATCCCCAAAGGGTTAGTCAGAGACTAGGCAATGGGGATAGCTAGAACACGTAAAGGAGAAGATCAGAAATAATTTACTGAATGTATAAATTGCTCCGAGATGTTTTTTTTGGCATTTTTAGTAATTGTTACAAATATATAATGGAAGTTGTAAACCTTGAACGGTGTTGGAAAAATGTATAGTTCCAGGAACAAACGTAGGTACTTTCAAATTGTTACGCTGCATTGGATCCTTGAGGACCTGATGAAAAGGTGTCCCTATTAGCGTAGTGTCTTTAGACACGCTAGAGACACTAGAGATAGCTCTAGTGTGACTGCTTCCAAATCATACCGCAGCAGGTTATGTAGAAGACAATTCAAAGAACTGGAGCTGTGATCAATTTTATAGTCGAATCAAAAGTAGGGTTACTTTGGACGGTATATAAGTCGCAATAAAAATACTATGATTTGCTACAATGTGTCGTGGGCGTGAGTGTAAAATAATTAAATAATGACAATTCGCGTTAAATATAAGGTAATACTATCGTTTTATCTAGCCTGTAAAAAAATTAAAAACTTAAATGAAATTTCTTTAATTGAGTTTATTGAAAAGAAGCGTTCGATTTAATTGTGTATTAGTACTTCAATCGTTGTACAGTGATTAATTTTACAATTAATTAGATGATAGTTGTTAATGTAGGTATTAACTTTATCATTGTTACAATAAAATAAAGTAAAAAAGGAGTTTTAATGTTTCTTTATTTTGACTACTTATTACGTAAACATTAGAATGAGTAGGTACCTACCTAAATTTATATGAAGTATATCAGTGGGTTATCTATCTGTCACCATAGTCTATCATCTTATCACTTATCAGTAAATTAACAAAACTTTTATAATAGTTTTACTTATGTACAAAGTTTAAACGATTTCTTTCGGGTTAACTAGCGTTTAATATCTAAATTGATTTATTCGTAATATTTGATTTTTTGAAGTAAACCCGAAGATAACGAACCATGGTGGTGGCGGAGTGGTTAACGCAACCGTCCGGTATGCGAAGGACGTAGTTCGATGCCCACCTGGGGTAGTACTTTTTTTTAATGTTTCGTATATTAATTTACTTTTATCCTGCCGTTTCAAACTATTTGCAGGATCCGTGTTCACAGCAAGACTTGAGATGTTGGCTGTCTGATGACGTTTGATGATGCTTTACCTTAATGTTTTATTGTCTTGTATGAGCATAACGCCTTTAAGTTTAAAGCAGAGTCGCAAACAAAAACTAAACCACATTGTCTACCAAAAAACCAGACACTGGCTAAATCATAGCAAGCCATCAACTAAGAAATTGAATTAAATGTTTTATCTTTTTGATTTAGGACCATAATGTTAACCACCTTAAAACCGGGCTGAATAAGGCTTAAGCAGCCAACATCAATTTCTCTACACTTACGAAAAAGCTAAGCGTGTTGAAGATCAGTGACATCTACTCAAGCTCAAGAGTAGACTGTTTCTTTGTGTGAAAGCATACTTACCTGCTCTACATACGGCTTAACGCGGTGCGTTGGCGCTAGATGCCACTAGTTGAAATATGAAGCGTAAGTAAGTATCTTGTCTCAATATAAAAATAAGGTTTACTAAATATTACAATTAAATGGTTACAAAGCAAAGTCAATTTTTTTTACTTTTTTGATACGATGATATAACCTTACGATTAAGGGGGTCCTGCACATAATTGTGAAATTTTACGTAATTTTAAGTCACTTATACTATGCGCTGAATTAGTTAAATACATTAAAAGAACTTATGTAAGTTAGCCTGATCATTGCACAAAGTCATGGCCTTCTTGAAATTTAAAACAAATTCTTTAAACAATAACAAACAATACATAAATCTTATGACTCCTAAAAACATTTACGCATAAACAATAATTCTTACATAAAAATATTTGTACTGATATTCCGCAAGGCACCCCCTTCATTAAAAAGTAAATTTTAATTTTTAACAGAAGCGCGTGATTATTTTGCACATTTTGCAGAATAAAAACATTGCTCTAATTAAATTACTAAGTCTGAAACTTCGAAGCAGAATTGTTCTAATCATAAACGTCAATATGATTGAATTTGCTTTGAAGTTCATTAAGAGACTTATGTCAGTTTTTGCGATCGCGCGGCACCCCCTTTAGTGTTTCTCCAATGTTGGTAAACACAGCTTTTCTATCAATACAATTGAAATTTTACCGCCCGCCATTGCGGAGTAATGCCGAACCGAGTGTAACGAGCACGCCTTCCCTAGAAACTCTCACCTTCCCTAGACAGACGCTAAGAAAACCTCCGCTATAACCTTTCTAGAAACCACAGACGCAAGCGGAGCCACTGTGCGCGGGCGGTCATAAAACTTGCGAGTTCAACTATCTTGTGTTAATTGCATTTGTGAAATTGATTGTGGTTTGCTGTGTGTTTCGTTTGGAAATTGCTGAAGAAACTGTTAAATAAGGTAAGCTACTACTTAGAATACGGGGAGAGACAAAGCTAAGCGCTTGAGAGTTGTGAAATTAAACTTTGAATTATATATTTATATCAAAGTACGGTTTCTGAAGCAACTCTATGTAAGTTTTCCTTTTGAACAACCAACAATTATCAAATACAACTGTAAGAAACTGAGTCATACTTATTTGGTATCTAATTAACAATGTTATTTACATAGTAATACATTAATTGGCAGATTTCAACATATACTAAGACTCATTTCATTCAGACGATATTTCCTTCGCAAGCAGGGATCAAAAATTATATACTTAACGCAGAAAATAAGGCAATCTTCTAAATTTTTTGTTTACTTAAATTATGAAAACCGTGTTGTGTAGCGGTGAAAGAATACTACCACCTCCTCTCTTCCTTGGGTGTCGTAAAAGGCGACTAACGGACTAAAGACTTGCACACATACATCCAACATCATAGAGCGGCGATGGACTCACCACCTGTCACGCTGAGCACATGTGCAGTTGTCGTTTGGTGGAATGGACTGTGGCAGTGGATTGCTTTTGCGTCCTCATTGGCTGGTCTCTTCTGGAATAATACTCGTGAAATTCCTGACTATATGTACGTATGTATATGTATGACTAGCGGCCGCTCGCGGTTTCACCCGCGTGGTTCACATTCCCGTGGGAATATCGGGATTAAAAGTATCCTATATGTTAATCTAGGTTATAAATTATCTGTAAGCCGAATTTCATCCAAATCCATTCTGTAGTTTTTACGTGAAAGAGTAACAAACATCCATCCATACTTACAGACTTTCGCGTTTATAATATTAGTAGGATGTCTATGTATGATGATAATGTAACTATAATATAGAAGATGTTATAATATTTTGTTACATGTATTAAGAGAAAAGTCAGTAAAAGAAGTAAGAAAAGAATTGTCTTTTTTGTTATTCAAATAGCGACCGTGTAATTAGTAAAATAACTGCGTGCATAATTCCTTACTAACAAAAGATTTCAACGAAATCCATTTTCCCGTGCCGTGTCTGATTCAAATTTATATTATTCTATAACGGCCTTATTAAAAATACTTAAGTAGGTACAAAATTTTCTTAATGTTTTCTGATTAGGTATGTAAGTACTTTGTTAGTGAGTGTTTGTTTGTTATTGAATCGTTGTACATATTATTATATTTTGAAATCGACTAGTATACGGTTTTACCAGGGGTCGCTCAACAACTGATGCCGGCGTTGAGCTTTTACTTCAAATATTTGATGCCTGGGAGGATTCACTGAATGCCCTAGGGGTATTTTGTGTTTTATCCAAGGCTTTCGATTGTGTTCTACATGAAACATTGGTCAGGAAGCATCACCACTATGGAATTAGAGATACTTCTTTGAGTCTTCTAATCTCATACTTGAGTAACAGGGTTCAGAAGGTCGACATTAACGGTAAAAGATCTCCGGGATCAGTGGTTACAATGGGAGTTCCGCAGGGTTCAATACATGGTCCATTCTTGTTTTTGGTTTATATTAATGATTTACCTTATTTTGTAAAAGACAGTCATAATATAGTATTGTTTGCTGATGATACTTCACTTTTATTCAAAGTGAAACGATGACACCCAAATTATGACGATGTGAATAATGCGGTCTCAAGGATTGTACACTGGTTTAGTGTAATTAACATGCTGTTAAACGAGGGAAAAACCAAATGGGTATATAAGATTTGTATTGCCTAATGTTAAGCATTAAGCGTCAATAAAAACGCAAAAAAAATGAAAAAAAAAAGCATTAATTTTCAAATAATTAATAATTTAAATGCCAAACCTACTTTGTATGAACGAAATTTCGGAAGAAATGGAAACCGCTTTAAATAGCAAACAAAAATCGATCGAAACTTTTCGGAGAAAGAGAGAAGGCCCTCAGTTGTGTAGATAAGGTGTGGTTTTAATCCCCACCTGAGGTATATAGGTAGTCATTTTTAAGTGCGGCTGGCAATCTCCGACGGCCAAGGGACCTGCTACCCTATCGGCTAAAAAATATGAATATGGACATGGGCTTCATTTGACATTTGAAGCCCATAATGTGCCCATATAAGAACAAAATATGGGCTTCAAATGTCAAATGAAGCCCATGTCCACCATATTTTTTAGCCGATAGACCCGCTGGTAAATAATGACGCAGGTATTGTGATCACAAAAGTATGTCAAGTGCAACAACCGGTGATATCGTAGATCATTGCACGATGTGTGCTTGATCAATGTCGGTTGTCGGAGGTTGCGAAACGCAGCTTCGACATACGAGCATGTACAAAGTTGCCCTCAAGCGTTTAAGGTGTGGTGCACTGTGTGTTACCAGTCGATGTCATAAGAACAACCCGTTTTTTAATTGTTAGTTCGGTACATACATATAAAATAAATAATAAATACAACTTTCCTACATTCACACTAATTATCTAGCTCAAGAGAAGCTTCGAAAAAACTCGTTAAATGGTTACTATACAACGGAAAAACATACTTAAAATACTTAAATACATACTTATTATACATAGAAAACCACCAGACCCAAGACAATTTCGAAAAACAATAATTTCTAAATTGACCCAACCGCGGATCGAACCCGGGACCAATAGAGATAGCGACACCATGAAAACCGGTGTACAGACCACTCGACCAAGGAGGTCGTCGAATAAACATATAATCACGACTTCCACAGACGACGACCCGATCTATCTCTAACTGCTCGAACATAACAAATACTACTAACATTGATGTTATTATAATTATAATCACGACTATTATCCCCGAAGGGTTTAGTCAAAGACTAGGTAATGAGGACAGTAAAAGCAGTCCTCTACCATTGTCCACTTCTCACCAAATAGTGACTGCACATGTTCAGCGTGACAGATGGTGAGCCCATCGCCGCTGTATACTGTTAGATGTATGTTCATTCTTTAGTCCGTTAGTCGCCTTTTATCACACGTACACCTAATGGAAGAGAGAGGGGGTGGTAGTATTGTTTCTCCGTTACGCGACAAGGTTAGTTACGTGGCTTACTGCCGTACTAAGAGACATCAATTAAGTTTTAGTGACAATTAAGTCTCTTGCTGTCACTTTCATATGTATAGTGCTAAATAGAGAAGGTAAGACATTTAATTGTCATTTAAACTTAATTGACTGAGTATGGCAGTTAGTGGCATTATTTTAACCCACCAACCCGCTTTGGGCCAGCGTTTATAGCTTAATCTCCCCATGTGATGCTGTCCATGTGAGAAGGGCTGTGCCCCACCCAGGGTCTTAGCTACAATTGATGGGTATTGGCTTAATACCATGCTTGCCAAATACGGGTTGCTGATCGATCACAAACACGCGCTATGCATCAATTGATCCGAAACACACTTTACCTGTCCTCTGAGTTGAACCTCTGGACCTTCGGTTACAAGCCCAAGCATTTTGCCACTCGACCAACCTGTGGGTCAGTAACTCAATACTGAAACAAAAATTTAGGAGTTTTTCCCGTGTACTTTTAGCAACAACACGTGTTGTGAGACTCCATTTTAATTCAATCTACCGTACTTACAATACTAAATGTACTTTTAAAATATATACCACTTGAAATTGGCTTGATGCTAAATGCGAAGCCATTAATTAAGTTATAAAAATTATAACAATTTCACAAACTCTACGTGCCTGTACGATAAGCAGTTGTTTGACTTGTCTTACGAAACATTGTGAGTTTGCAAGAAGCGCACGACGCGACGTTGCGTTAGAGAAAACATAAGACTAAATACATAAGAATTTCGAGTCCACCATTTTGATATTTGAAGCTGAAACACTATAAATCTCCAAAGGATGCCAGCCATGGCTACAACTTCCACAGCTCAGTGAAAGCTTTCGTTCCACTATTGTTATAAGCCTTGTCTGTCACGATGACTCTTAAAGGTGGCTTTGAATTTCTATTTTGTCTGGTATTACAGCTTAACTCTTAAGCCACTAACTGTCAGCGTCTGTACTAACCTAAGCGAAGGATATCCCGACTTATTTCTTAACTTGGTTGCTTTGATTTCCCCCTTCATGACTTTACAGAGGTTTCCTCCTGCAGAACCTAAGTAATTAAAACGAACAGGAACTGAAATGGGTTACCTACTCTACTTTCGGAATTTCGGTCCACCATATTATTATTCACGTTTAGCTATATGAATAAAAGTCAATAATTGTCAATTGGCAACATATATGACGGATCACAAATCACTTGAGAACAGCTTGACTGCTATCTTTGTATTCGTAAGTATTTGTCAGGAGAGGACACAGAAACAGATGAAATAAAAGTTTTGGAAAATCCACGTGAAAAGTCGAAAATTTTGATATTAATTGTACCTATACGTACGTACGTGTATGTAATACCTAAGCGAAACCAACATGGGTGTACACGCGTTTCTCTATTGTTTCTGAAACTAGCAAAAAATACCACGTGGTGTGCCACTATGGACTATTATTCCGAGCGACATTATGACAAATGGAGGTTTCGGTCCAGTTGAGGCACCGGCATGCATCATTGTCAATAGATGTCAATAGATAGTACCGGTACATTGTACAGTACGCAATGTTTTACAAGTCACACAACATTAAAGGTGCTTGCGCGGTTGCGCTATCATTAGGCAACAAGGAGGTCTCGTCGGGGCCGGCCAGCTGACAGTTGGATGATATCAAGAGAAGTGGTTCTGAGGAGCCCTTAGCCATAGTGGGACTATGAGTGGCTAGGTCACGCTACTAGACATAGTTGTTTAATTAATGCTTATTGCTTAGGTCCGTTGAAAATCAAACATTATTAACTTTTGATTTTTTATTTTGTTATTTTAAAGAGTTTTATTATTAAGATATTTATATAAGTACCTACATTATTAATGCCTTTTGCCTGCCTATTACCTATATTATACTACCTATATAATCACGACTATTATCCCCGAAGGGTTATTCAGAGACTAGGCAATGAGGACAACAAAAGCAGTCCTCTACCATAGTCCACTTTTCACCAAATAGCGACTGCACATGTGCTCAGCGTGACAGGTGGTGAGCCTTTTGCCGATGGATGTATATGCAGTTTTTATATAGGCAAATTAAACAACATTTTAAATAAATCAAATACCTAACTCTTTGTTTAGTCTCAAAACCAATGTACGACATTTTAAAAATAATGAATAATTCTTATCATGTTTGTTTCGGACGTTTGTAATAGGTACAAAGTTTATAAAACAATACTACTTTTCTCATAGTGTGCATTAAAAAAAACTGCCCAAATGTGTCTGTAGCATAATTAGTTCGAGATTACTAAACACGTGTCAAACGCACACATGCATCATTTTACATTAGCACCGATGAATTAATATAAAAAAACATTGTAACTAGTTACGCAGACATTGTATTGTGCCTTTGTTTCTATTAGTAGGTATTCACTAAAATCTAGTATCCTTGCACGTTACAGATATGAAACACAGAATTAAAAATTTATGTAGATCTTTCGTCTGAATGATTCGTCACTCCACATTGATATTCTTACCGAGATAGGCGATCGTGATAATGGCGTGTCAGTTTAAAGATACTAACGTTACAGACGCGATATAGGTACATAAGTAACGTACGATCGACGTACTAAAAACATAATTAATTTTAAGCCTTGTCACCTGAAATAGTAATATGGAAAAAGAGTTTTCTTATTTCGTCAACAAAATACAAAATGTCTCTACCATGTAAGTAACAAATATTTATATCTTTGTTTTTACAATTTTTTCATAAAATAACTAAGCGGTTTGATGAGAGAATGTTGCTTTTAAAACATCATTAAAAAGCGTTGAAGAATTTCGACAGGTCTCACCAATGCCTCGGTGTCGGTCATGCAAGACGTGGGTTCGATTCCCATGTGACGCAGTCGTTTATACTCTAACTAACTATTTTTAATGATTTTATCAATTTGTAATATTTGCTAGTACTCACTACGGTGACCTTGCAATACTATGATAAGATTTAAAGTTTCCTTATTTAATTGTATGCACCAACTCAAGAATAATTAGCAACGTCGTCGTCGAAGCGTTGCCAGCAAACAAAACAAAAAACAAAAACAATGGGGACAATTTTAGGGCCTCCGTACCAACAACGTATCAAGCTTGAGTAAGTTTGATACTTTGCGCGAGTGCGCAAGCCTAGTATCGTCTATTATGTTTTATGTTTATCCGGATAGCCGCTAGCCGGCTCGACAGACCGGTCTGCGCGGCCAATGTATCCTGAGTTCTATCGCCCCCTGCATTGCCTACGTTTATTACCAACACAGGTACAATTCAGAGTGTACAGACAGGTCTGTTGAAGTGGTCGTCAATTGCAACATTATTATCACTGGCAGTGCTCGATTGGAACCATTCTCTAGAAGAAGCCGTGGCGGTGAGTCGTTCCTTTATCTGTATTATTTGGGAATTAAGAACGAGTTTTGTTTTCGTTTTGTACGTCTCGGGCGGTTAATGTATTGTATCTGTGATGTTATTGGTCAATTGACTGCAAAACGACGCGTACTGCGTTGTTTTTTTGCGATAGTAGCTCTAATAACTACATATTATGTACGAACTCTTTCAATTCTATGCATGTTTTGATATTTAAAAGATATTTTGAATGTCAACATGGGTGATCAAGGGCATGCGTGCACAAATTCGGATACTCGAGATTATGTTATTATTCTATTGACTATTGTATATTAACACGAGTCACTTTAAATGTGTCTGTGATTTTTGTTTATGGTAACATTGATTCGAAACAATAATATAATAATCCCTTATTGTACAAATAAACAACATTTACACGCACGTTACACAAGACATATACAAGGGTGAGCTTATCTCTAAAAGAGATCTCTTCTAGCTAACCGTAGCTGTGTTTTTAAAAGCAAGTTTTCAACAATAATCCTTGTTCAAATTTTTTTTACTTTCGTAAATCAATAATTTAGTTATCGACTACCTAAATGCACATTAACGGATATTCTATTTTGTTAATAGCTACTTGAATAAGTAAATTAAATAAGAAATATTTGGAGGCTTGAATCATAAATCTAGTTTTACTTTGCTATCATTTACCATGTCACTGTTATTTGTTAAGTATTATAAGTATATAGTATTTAAGCATGAATGTTACAAAAATGGTTTCCAATTAAATAACTAAAGAAAAGCAACATTATTAAATCTGGCTTATTTGCGTGATGATGTATTTCTGTTTAATATTAATTGATAGTTACCTGTTGTGCCTGCAGATAAAATAAAATTAATAAAATCTCGAAAAACCAAGAGACAAAATAGTAGGATGTGAAACATAACGTTTTGAACTTGCACTCAAGGAAAACTGCCCCCTTATTTGTATTGAGTAAGGTACAATTCTACGCCATTACACACACGTCGTGCAACATAATATTTCAAAACACCACAAATGCATACAACAATCATTACTCATTACAGCCTGGGTGTAGTGTTTCTAAAAATTTGACGTGAGAAATTAATAGAAAAATCCATTTAAAACAAGTTTTAGTAGAACTTCTTGATATAACTGGTATGAGTGTGGAAAAAAGTTACTATTCATCTCTAGATGAGTGAGGATACTTGAGGTTATTGGGAATAAAAAAAACTTCGTTATTTTATATTTTAATTTACCGCCTGCCTGGCATTCCAATTAAGTTTATTAGTCTGTTGTTATCAGGGCCCAGCACCCTGCACGTATATTCATATTAAAATTACTATAATTTATATAGCGACTTAGTGGCCGAGTGGTCTTAACGCTCGGCTCGATTTTTTTTTCAATGTGCCTCGTCGTAGTGACCACACCTGCCTATTGATAAGCAGCCGATGCAATCCCAAATTATGAGAGCGCTCCTCACTGTGGACACAATACACGTGGAACAATCACGGTAACAAGCGCACACCCATTCATGACGGCCTGCATAAATGCCGTTTCACGCCCCGCTTAAAGACCCGGGACTGTATCCGGAGGGTTTCGATGACAAGTCGTGCAAAGTGTGTTATCGGATTTTTCGATCCATTTTTCGATCACTGATCACCAACCTGCATTTACAAGTGTGGTGATTTTTTTTAAGTGACACGTCATAGTGACTACATCCTGCCTGATGGTAAGCGACCGATGTAGTCAAAATTATGAGAACGCTCCTCACCGTGGAACAAGCACTTTAACAAGCGCACCCATTCATGACGGCCTGCATAAATGCCGTTTCACGCCCCGTTTAAAAGACCCGGGATTATAGGAACTGGGAAACACATGCCATGACATGCCAGTACCCATCAATTGTAGTGATGACTTAATTCCAATGATGGACGCCTTAGCCCTGCAGTGGGACAGTAAAGAAGCTATACTTTACGTCATACAGGGTGTTAGTTAACACTAGGGACATATTTAATCCTATGATAGTTTAGGCCTGGGTAAACATAAACAAATAAAAAAATACTACTCGAAGCATATAAAATATTTCAGAAAAACGATTTTAAAATTTCATAAAATTTGCTGTAACGTTTGGGCACCCTAGTGCTTTGAATAAGTAGCTGTCGTGGTTGGTGTGACCCGTTTTTCCTTCGTACTTGATCATATTTGATCTTTTCCCGCGCTTAGTGTATACGCTAACATTATTTAATAGAAAAATTAGGTATGCAAAAAATTAAGATTTTTTTTAATGAATCGTATCGGGAATCGTCTACCTAATGTCCTCCCTTAATATGTCACTCGGTTTAACTAACGCGCTTTATAGTATAATTTTTGATTTGATTGCGTTATAAATGTTGGAACACAGTACGTTGTTTCATTAAAGTTATAGTATAACAGAACTTAGCCTTGAATAAAAAGTTGTAGTCAACATCGATGAGGAAATGTCTTCGTTGTTATTCAAGGTTTTTGAGCTTTTTCACTTTTATTTTTAAATTGTCTTCCGCTATTTAAGTATCCTTGCATGCATCTATAGTATAGTATTACGGTTATTACTAAATTGAGTTTACTATCGTGTCGTTACTTCTTAATAAGATTATAGCGCAATATTAATCATATGGCATTATACTCTATTAATTATTTTTGTAAAATATTTTTTCGTGTTGCGTTGAAGTATTACTAACACGGTGATCAATCCAAACGGGTCAGTAGAGAGAAATCAAAAACTATAAGAGATAGACCATTCTCTTCTTAGGAATTATAGCGTCGATTTTAGATTTAATAAAAACTGCATAAAAATTTTTAGTTTAATTTCATACGTAACTGGGAGTTGAACGGGTCTACATCTCTGTAAACAATGTTATAAATTCTGTAAGTTTATTCCTTGTTATTGTTGATGGTAGACATAAGGAACACCTTTTTAAAGGAATCTTTTTTATATAATTAAAAGAAATCCCAAAATTAAGATTAACTATTATTTTTTCCAGGTTCAAAATGGTAGGCTATTAGGAAAATATAATTATTTTTTTTCCTGAATACGAATACTTATAGCGTTTCGTATTTTTGTTGGATGCATTTGTGTTAAGATATTTGCTAAGACCTGTTGTTAAATCTTCTAAAATTCATCCTTAACATAACCACATCGGAAATAATAAAGTGGCGTGATATCAGGCGATCTCGGGCCATGTGATGGGGTCGTCTGTACCCATCCAGTTATGTTGAAAATTATCATTTCTGTCTAAGGTCTAGGTCTACACAAGATTTCTTAGCAATCTTTGAACTTTATGCTCACAGGGTCAACTATAATAACGAATTCGACATTCGAATAGCTTACCTAATTAATAAATTGTTGCATGTAGGAAAACGGCTACCATTTTGAAGATTTACCTTTAAAAATATATTATTTTTTTATGTTTGATATTTATTTCAATTATTTAAACAAGATTTCATTAAAAATGTGTTCCTCATGGTTTATTATTCATACCATTAACAATAACAACGAATAAACTTGCAGATTTCATAATCATTGTTTACAGATAGATACCGAGGGTTCGACGCCCGGTTACGTATGAGATTAAACAAAAAAAATTGAATAGATTTATTATTAATTATAAAATTAATCTATTTCTAATAGTTATTGATTTCTCTCTACTGACCCATTTGGATTGGTCACCCCTATTGCCCCTATCACATAGGTTATGCTTTATTTAGTATTACATCATCTAAAAGTTATTGTAGTTCCGTTTATGCCTTGCGTATACCGTAATTATTTACATAATCGATAACAAATTGACCACAAGTGATTAACAATATAATATTGTTGTTAGGATTCAACTTGTTAATGAATTAATAGTATTTATAGCAAATGGCTCTGTTTGTTAAGGTGTAAATAAATGTTATAGTAACTTAAGTTAGTGAGTTCTTTCAAGTAGTCATAATAGTAGGTATCGTACGAAAAATCTTCGAAATAACTTGGATAAAATCAGAATTTTTAAATACAATTGTCAATTTGACTATATTACGTCCACGGTAGACAGACAATAAATCATCGATATATGGCATTTTTTTTATTTTTAAACGGACAAAGAAGGGCTCTTTACTTTTAGTCTAGAGCTGCGACGGCAATGTTCAAACTTTTTGCTTGATATTTGGAATTGTTTGGGTTTTCCAGATTAACTTGCGAAGATGTTGAGGTATTTCGCTCTTCTGGTGACTGTGGGAGCTGCGTTCGCGCATCATTCGGTAAGCATGGTATCTACTTAATAATATGCACTTTAATCACTTAATACACTATACAGGGTCTAACAAAATCAATAAGCGAACGTTTAAGGGCAATGACAAAAAATGTGCTACTTACCGTTTTATAGCGATTTTTTCATGTTATGTTTGCTAACAAACTAAATCAATTAAAATAATAAAATTTACATCATGAAACACGCTGTATCTTTACTAACACGCAAGCAAGCGTCAATAAAAAGATAGCTATCTTTGTGTGCGTATGTGTACTACACGTACACAAAGCTGCACGGGTTTGGAAAGGGTGTATTTTTCGTGAATATGTTAGTGATAATGTGTTGTTGATTATCTCGGTAACAAGCCTATAGTTTTGGACCAAATTTGGTGAGCATGCTTATGTAAAGATGCTCCCCTTAAACATTCGCTTATTGATATTGTAAGACGCTATTATAACACGGTGCGGTATCCTGCCTAGACTCCGAGTGGATTGATATACACTGTTAAACATTGTTGCGTTCCGGTTTGAGGAGTACTAAATCCGGTGAAGTTACCTGGTATAGAGGCATGAGATCTGAAGCCTCAGGGTGCGCGCGCGTGGTACCCTCGGTGTCGCGCGCGTCCATAGGCTGCGATGGCGCGCACCATTAATATCCTAGTAATCTGGTATACAGGGTAAATTTTAAACCCCCCGCCAATTTTTTTCACGTGATCCAATAACAGCAGTACAACCAAACAATCAAATAAAAAATAGTAGATTATTAACCAAAGGGATAAAGGAGTGTCTTCTGTCGCGGGTGACGATTTAAATCGCGAGCGTTACGAAGGACTCGATATTTAATCCCGAGCGTAGCGAGGGTGTTAAAAACTTAAATCACGAGCGAAGCGAGGGATTTAAGACGAGTCCTGAGTGTAGCGAGGGATTTAAGTTCACCCAAGACTAAGACAGCTTTATCACCGAGGAAAATACTCTACTTTTCGTACCATTTGCGAAAAAATTAACACAATAATAATATGAGCAATAAGAAAAATAATTCTTAATAAATTCCTAGACTATAATTTTTTTGTCGGAAAAGCAAAGGCATCGAGCTCATAAGATAAAAGATAAAGATAAAATATACTTTATTGTACACCACAGAAACATATATAAACACAAACACATAGTACATACAATTGGCGGCCTTATCGCTAAAAAGCAATTTCTTCCAGGCAACCATGTTGGACTGGATAGAAGAAATAGTTAAAAAATTGATAGGGCAGTCATGGTGTTTTATTTAGGTACTAGTATTATATTGTTCATACTTATGTACAAACTTATATATAAATTATACATATACTTACTCATATAATCATAATACACATATACATATTTACATACTTATATATAATAATAAATAACTACATAAATAAATACAAAACTTTCTCTATCTTAGGAAAAGACAAATAAAAACAGGAAATAAATTAATAGGTAAATTAATCATAGAGACATCGACAGTGACAGATAGTGCTCTCTAACATGTCGTTTAAAGCTGTCCAAAGATTGTGCATGCTTTATGTCTGTCGGCAATGCATTCCACAGACGGGCAGCTTGAACAGTAAAAGACTTATCAAAAAATCTAGTGGAGTGCATTGGTATCGCCAAACTCAAGTTCTCCGACGATCTCAATACACGATAATGCGTGTCATTAAGAAAGTTAAAGCGTTCCTTGAGGTAAGGTGGCGAAAAGGGATTGAACAGAATACTGTAAAGCAGGGAGACAATATGTAAATTCCGGCGAAGGCGAATTGGCAACCACTTGAGCTTAGTACGAAATTCGGATACATGATCATATTTGCGTAGTCCAAATATGAATCTAATGCTAAAGTTCTGAAGACGCTCAAGCTTATTCAGTTGCTCTTCAGTGAGGTCTAGATAGCTGACGTCGGCATAGTCCAAGACGGGTAGAAGAAGAGATTGTGCTAGCGCAGTTTTAGTGGCCATAGGGAGAAAATTGCGTAAACGTTTTAAGGATCCGGCTGCGGCAAACATTTTCCGACTCACCTGTTGTAGCTGCGGTCCCCAAGTTAAATTTTTGTCAAGCACCACGCCCAGGTTTTTAACACTGTCGCTAGGAGATAAAGAGACGCCATCAAAAGTAATTGCAGGTAAATGCGACCAGTCAATTCTGTTTGTCATTGTGGAACTGCCTATGACTATGATTTGTGTCTTCGAGGGATTTACTCTCAAACCATATGATCTACTCCACTCGCAAATCATGTTCAAGTCGTTGTTAATGATGGTAATGGCCTGAGGAAGCTGGTCAACTGTAGCTTTAGTGTAAATTTGCAAATCATCTGCATAAAGGTGGTAGGACGAGGCTAATTGAGAGGAAATGGAATTGATAAAAATAGCGAAAAGTAAAGGAGATAAAACGCCACCCTGCGGCACCCCAGCAGAAATGTCACACCAAGTGGACAAGGAATCCTCAAGGCGAATCCGCTGCCGGCGTCCAGACAGGTAACTATGAAACCAGTCAATCACCGCTGGAGATATGTTAATAGAACGGAGTATGCCAAGCAGTACATCATAGTCGACAGAGTTAAAAGCATTGCTAAAATCTAGCAAGACAAGAACTGATACTTCACCTTTTTCCATGCCTGATCTGATATCGTCAGTGACATTCACTAGTGCTGTGGTGGTACTGTGGCCTGTACGAAACCCTGATTGGTATGGATTGAGGAGTCGGTTTTTAAGGAGGAAGGTGGATAATTGGGTATGGACAAGGCGTTCCAGAATTTTCGAAAGGAATGGTAGAATGGATATTGGCCTATAGTCCGAGAAGGATGACGGTTTAGAGTTTTTGGGAAGTGGAGTGACTTGAGCATCTTTCCAAGCACATGGAAAGACACCTGAATCAATGGAGTAGTTAAGGATATGGGAGATGATGGGAAGGATTTCGTCAAGTATAAGCAAGATCATTTTGCGACTGACACAGTCATTGCCAACAGCACTAGAGGTTACCGACATAATGCTCTTCTTAACATCACAGTCGGTGAATTGACGGAAAGAAAATGACGAGTAATATGGGCATGGGAGAGATGAAAGAAAATTTAGAGTATCAACTTTTCTCGTTGAATCGAAGTGATGAGAAGCACAGAAGTGTTTGTTCAGGAGATTTATGTCTAGATCTTTAGAAGAAAAAGTCTGACGTACTGAGCTCATACGGCCTCGTCGGTTTTCGTAATTTTATTTAATAATCTTAACTGCATAATAAATGCGTATTCCTTTTTCAAAAAGATGTATAATGCTTTATATACAAACTCAATGATGTAAACACAGATGTAATTCAGAATAAATTTCGGTAAGTATTCCAAATTTTAATCACATTCTCCCCCTAGGCCCTAGAGGATGAATGAAATTCAGTACAATTTTCTTTCCATGACTATTGTTATGTTCGCTTTTTGTGGCATAGAATGTCACTTTTTTGAGCAAGTTACCACCTCGTTATGTGCGTGACCGCTATTATTCACCCCTTCCGCCAATGACTGCGCGCCGTCGCTTTGACCGCGACGGTGAGCGCACGCACCTACAAATATAGGATTTAAACAGCAGCCAATAATAGTTATTTGTTATACAAGATTGCAAAGTTGCTTTTTAACCGCGTGCTCAATTTTGATGACCGAGCAAGCGAAGGATTCTAAAATTGAATCACGAGTGCAGCGAGTGATTCAAACATTAGAATCCTGAGCGTTAGCGAGGGAATCAAAAGAGCACGAGGTGAAAAATCTTTGCAATCGAGTGCAACACGTAACTTTTCATCCCACCTCAGCGAGGAAATGACTAAATGCAAAAAATGCCGCGTAAAGAACCGCGTACAAAGCAAATTGAAAAAAGAACACCAAGAAGGTTCCGAGTCTGAGTTTTTAACAAATTAAAAAAAAGTTGTATGATATATTCGGCACCATAGAGGTAGCAGTAAATAGGTTTAATGTTTTTTTTTATTCACAAACTTAGTGCACACGATGTTCTTAATTCAATTTACTTTATCCTCTAGAGAATAAAAACGGCTTTTCCATTCAGATATTGAAGATTAAAAATACTCTTTCCGAGATGGTGGGATGAAAATTATATTTAAAAATAGAAAACATTCATTATTTTTACGTCAAATATTTTATTATTACATTTTTTAAACCATATTTACTTTTGGCGGGGAGTCCAAAATTAACCCTGTTTAAGTCAATCAAAAAATGCACATAATAAGTGTCTAGCAGCAGTTAGATGTGAAGAGCTGATGATAAAGGGTTCAGTGGCAGTGGGAGATGCATATGCCCAGCAAGCAGCGGACCGACACAAATCCACGAATTACTTCCCAAGAACTACATTTATTAGTTACCTAAATAAATACATTATAATACCTTTATTAGATTTTCGAAAGTCGTACATCTGATTATTATGCGGTGATAAGCCAGTTCTTTTCAAAATTCTTTACTAATCATCATCATCAGTCAGAACCACGGCTTAGGGCTTCGTTAGCATGCAGGAGTAGGAAGTATTCTAATTTGATCGGTATTACCAACATCTTTTGGACCGCTAGATTGCAACACCAATGCTAGCAGCTGTTCTATCAAGCTCTTACTTACTTCTTTAAAAACATCGACTGTCAATTCCAGAGAGACTACCACACAGCCAACGTAGTGCTGGTGGGTACCAACGTCCACGGCATCGTGACCTTCACGGAGACAGATGACCACAAGGTGCGCGTGCAGGGGTCTATCACGGGCATGCCGGCGGGGGAGTACGGCTTCCATGTGCACGAGAAGGGGGACATTAGCGGGGGGTGCGGCTCTACTGGGGCACACTTCAACCCTGAGAAGGTAAATAATAATAAATTAAAAAAAAATACAAAATTAAAATTAAATACACTTCTCATCAGAAAAATCGAAACACCGTTTTTATGGTTTCTGTCCTAATACACTCGGCGTCAAAAAAATCGCACCTCTTAGAAAATCACTTTCAAATGTCATTTACTCTTGATATGCACATGCAGTCGCATTAATTATGATTTTATTTACAAGGTTACTTAATTAACTTAATAAAAAACATTACTTTTCATTATCAAATAAAACCTAATGCAACAAATAAAGTGTCACAAAAATTCGATGCAAATTTTGCTACCCGTGAGAGTTGCTAGTTGCGCTTCCTTTGTGGGTATAAAACGGTCAACACGGGTTCAATGTGGGTCATTCGCTATTCAACCGTTGAAGAGGACACACGCACAGATTTTGATGGATACCACAGCTGATAAAGCCGCTCAAGTGGTTGCACTACTGCAATCAGGGGTGCGGCAGTGTGATGTCGCCCGGCAACTGAACCTGAGCCGTTATTCCGTTCGAAGAGTGTACCAGCGCTTCATAGAGACCGGTGGCTATATCCGCAGACACGGTTCGGGTAGACGTCGCTGCACTTCGGAAAGAGACGACCGGTTCGTTGTGTCGAACTCTTTGAGAAATCGTTTCTCCAACGCTGTTGAGTTGCAACAGCAGCTCCAGGCAGTTCGCAGACGCACCGTAAGCGTATCTACGGTTAGAAGAAGATTGAAGGAGAAGAAGATAGCGGCCCACAGAGCTGCTACGGGTCCAAAATTGACTGCAGCGCATCGGCGAGCCCGCTTGCAGTTTGCTCGTGACCACGTCGATTGGACCCTTGAGCAGTGGAGAGCTGTTCTCTTCTCAGACGAGACGCGAGTGTGTCTTTTCTGCAACGACCGACGGAGAAGAGTATACCGGAGGCAGGGTGAACGTTTCGCCCAAGCCTGCATCCAGGAGACGGTGGAATATGGTGGCGGATCCTGCATGTTCTGGGGCGGTATGTCTGCTGCCGGCAAAACCGACCTTGTCTGCGTCTCCCGGACTGGAGGTGCTCGCGGACAAGGGTCGCTGACTGCTCGCCGCTATGTCACTGAGGTCCTGGAAGTGCATGTGGTCCCCTTTGCCGAATCTTTTGGCGAGGGGTTCACATTAATGCACGACAACGCTCGCGCTCACACTGCAGGCATCGTGAGCGACTTCTTGCAGAGGTCCCAAATCTCTGTGATGCAGTGGCCAGCGCGAAGTCCGGATCTGAATCCTATAGAGCACCTCTGGGACCATCTTAAACGTAAGGTTCGATCTCGGGATCCAGCTCCTTCGACTCTACAGGAGCTCCAAGACGCGGTGATTGAAGAATGGGGGCTTATCCCTCAAGAAGAGCTCCTGAAGTTGGTGAGGTCCATGAGGGACCGTATGGAAGCCGTGATCAGGGCAAGGGGGGGTAACACTAGATTTTAAGTTAATTTTAAGACACTTTTTGTACATTTTTCTTTGTAAATTATCTGTTGTTAATTAGGACTTAATTAAGGATTTTTATTATTTTATTAATTTTAATGTTGTTTGTATAATTATAATTAAACAGAAAGTTAAATTTAATTGTTTTTTGATACTCCTTTTTGTTACCTTTCTAATGATACCCAACACTATCCTCTACATAAGGTTTAAGAATTTTTAAAGATGATTTTTAAAAGGTGCGATTTTTTTGACGCCGAGTGTATAACACAAAAGAGTTTAGAATTAAATTGAATTTAGAACATTAACATTAGGATTTGAAAACCTCATTTTATTCACTATTAAACAACCTTTGACATAATTATATTCCTAAATATACACATTTTTCTGATAATCCTTACAAAACATAAACTTGAAAATCGAAACAACCTTTGTTTCGATTTTTCTGACGAGAATGTATTACTTACTTAAGTATTTATTTTTTCAACCAATTGTGTGCCACTGCTGGGCAAAGGTTAAAAAAATATAAACATACGAAAAAAAACCCAAATTCGAATTTAAAAAGTTACAACATCGAAAGCAATTTTTTTAAAGTTAAAAATACAAAAATAGAGAAATACAAAATCCATCATTAACAACAATCATCTGTGTAATGATAGACTGAGACGTCAAGCATTTCGCCCATCCGCTAAAACTGAAACAAGACCAAAGCCAAGAGTTGTGTTTATTATAATCATCACCGCCATCAGATTTTAAACATTCTGGATATTGGGCCATAACCCACCAAGTTTCCATAATGTTTTTGGATTTAACGACTGCCATTTTACGAGAACTATCGGGACCTAAGGCTCTACGTGCCTTCCGAAATTGAGCTTCAAAGTTTTTCTCAAATATATTATTGCCTAGCGCAGTAATGTTTATAAATCTACGACGCGAGACCAGAGGCCGCAGCCTTACAGCGCAATCAACAATTATTTTAATTTTAATTCATTAAGTTGTTACCCACCAACCCGCATTGGGCCAGCGTGGTGGGCTATGGCTCAATACCCCCTCGTGCTGTTGTGCGCGTGGGAGGCCTGTGCCCAGCAGTGGGACGTTTATAGGCTGATGTGTTGTTACCCAGTTACAGAAACGTAAGTAGTTATAGTGAAAAGTGACTACAATTTCGATAACGCAGTTATGTCTCCATATTTCATCCGACATTAAGGCTGAAGTTACGACCCGACTCAACCTAATCTAAGGGATAAATTATATTAGACCGGGCTATGCACGGGGCGCGCCGTGTGCGTGGCCCGGACGGGGCACTGACTTGAGACGTTGCATGCATTTGTATGAAGCAGTTCATATTACGCAGTGCATGATCCGTGTCTCGTCCGGGCTCGGGCGGGACACGGCCCTGTCTAATATAAATACGAAATGTATATAACGTTTCAAATCAGTCCCCTGTCCGGGCCACGCACACGGCACGCCCCGTGCACGGCCCGGTCATTAGACCATAGAATATAATTCATCCTTAATTCCTCTTAAAACTTACCTAAAAAGTAAGTCTAAGATAGCAGTTCCGCAGATAAGTTATACGCATTGTTTAAAAAAAGTCTGAGACGTCAATGAAATGAAAATCCCAGATGATAAGAGTTCATGAACTCATCGATCAAATAATGTATCTATTTTGCATTGAATCTCAATTAATTTTATTGTACACAGAAAAACGTTTAATATGTTGCATCCCTTTCTCAAAGTATTGGCAATAAAGTCACTTAAAATGTCTGGGAGGATTATCCTGGCAACATTTCTTTCTTTTTTTCTGCCGCATTGAATGGGGGGGTCAGTGCATTTTTTGCAAGTGCAATATGGGCCCAGTTCCACGATATTATACATGTTCTAATTATTAATATAATTATTTTAAATAAGGTTACAAAGTGCTACAACAACACTGGGCCTAGGGTCCATACTGCATTGTTCTTATTAAACATGCGTTTCGCTTTCCAGAATCTAAAATAGTTTGAACAATTTGCTATTCCCCGTTTTCCAGAAAGAACACGGCCACCCCAGCGACGAGAACCGTCACGTGGGCGACCTCGGCAACATCGTTTTCAACGAGCAGGGGATCAGTACCTTCGACTTCGTGGACGGCCAGCTCTCCCTGCGCGGTCCACACAACATCCTCGGCAGAGGGGTGGTACTCCACGAGAAGGCTGATGACTTCGGCCGGTCCGACCACCCTGATTCCAGGAAGACTGGCAACGCTGGCGGCAGAGTCGCCTGTGGTGTCATCGGCCTGCTGTAGGGTTTCGTTCACTACATTTTAAGCAGTTATCAATAGTCACTTATTGCGAGGCGTCACTTATTGGATTTGTTATATCATTTTCACAAAAGCATATTTTTATAAAAGAAAATTTTCATATCGATTTTTTTCGTAATAGTATTTTTTTTTATTCGCGAATTTTAATGTAGTAATTATTCATATGGGATTTTTTCATAATCGTATTTTTTTTATTCGCGAAATTTAAAGAAGCAATTTTTCATAAAGCAACATTTCATGGTCGCGTTTGTTTTAATCGCTTAAATTACCAGTAGCTTTTTTTATTATCTCTAAATATTTTTAGCAGCATTTTTTCTCAATCTTGTTTTTTTTACGTTGAAATCTTTCATACAATCAAAAAATGGAGAATAGTTTAAATTTGCATTGATTCTTAATTACAATTTGATTTTATACTTTCTAATAAAAGAATCAAAGTAAAAAGCCAAGATTGAGAAAAAATGCTGCTGAAAAGATTTGCAGATAATTAAAAAAGCTACTAGTAATTTAAGCGATTTAAATAAACGCGCCCATAAAATATTGCTTTATGAAAAATCGCTACAATAAAATTTGCGCATAAAAAAATTACGATTATGAAAAAATGCGATATGAATAATTGCAACATTAAAATTCGCGAGTAAAAAAAAATACAAATGTGAAAAAAACCGATATGAAAATTTGCTTCTATAAAAATATGCTTTTGTGAAAATGTTCTAACAAATCACTTATTGCGAGTCGTCACTTATTGTAAGTTTTGAGTCGTCACTTATTGCAAGCCGTCACTTATTTAAATAAGACATATGTCTATATCAATAGTTACTGTTAGTCACCTTTTGCGAACAGCCACTTATTTTGAATAGTATTTTGTTTAAAATATTAACTATGGTTTATAAAATTAGCTATGAGCAAAATTTAGCTATTACAAATGACCTTTATTTGTTAAAAGGTCAGTGTAATATTTTCCAAAAACTGTTAACAGTTGTGATGCTTACAATTAAAATCACTATTAATAACTGATCAAAATCAATCTTTAGTCTCTAACAATGTTTTTCAACCGCCTCGCTCATGTTACTAACCTAAAAGGAAGTCGAATTGTTGTACAGTTTACGCGAACGCTACACATTGAAATATATTAAAACCTTTTTTATAGATCTACTCACGTTTATTAACATCATTATTACGTAGAGTCCAAAAGAAAAATAATGGACTAACCCCGCGTAAAACAAAATACGCTCGAAAAATAATAATTGACGTATTAGAAATTTATTTCTAGACAACCTCTGACCCTGCTTGGATACATTAGAGTAAAATAACATGAAGAATAAACACGAGTATGTTCGTATAATGCGTTTTATTACAATGGAAAACTTAGCTAACTACTCATAAGTCATTGAGAAAACTTTGCATACCATTTCAATCTGGACTGACAACTATCGCGTTGCGTTGGAAAGGCATAATGCCATCGATCATTGGGCAAGACAGTAGACCAGTTCCAGGTTTTGATTGCACAACTCGAGACAGGTTGTCGCGTACAAGTTTGTGTATCACCAAAGTTAATAAAATATTATAGTAATAGTTGGTTTCATTTCGAGTTTAGTATTATGTTTCTATGACTACCTCCGTAGGCGAGTGGTTAGCACGCCGGTTCTGTATCTCTAAGGTCCCGGGTTCAATTCCCGGTCGGGCCAATTTAGAAAAAAACTGTTTTGCTAAGTTGATTTTGAGTCTGGGTGTTTTTCTATATTAATGTTTATTTATCCGTTATTTAGATTACCCATGTTAACAAGTTTGAAAAGAATGCTTATAAATAATTATTTATTCATTTATTTATTATGTTTCTAATATCTGTCGTGTTTCTGTCAACGCTTGAAGATATTTTTTTAATTCTTCGACATGTAAGCACTTGAGCTTCATCTCACCTGATGGTGGAAGCGAACTTCACCAGGATTCCTCAACTACAGGGCTGGCTATCTTATCTCTAACTGTCGGAACACAAGAATGCTACTAACATTCATGTTATCGTGACATATTTTGGTTAAGATGGTGGTAAGCTAAATTAACTTTAACAAGACAAACATACTTAGCACTTCTAGTTTTGTATAATGGAATGTATCGATTCTGTCACCGTTTGAGCTCAACAACTTGTTTTTCACATATTATTATAAAGTAAAGTCACCGTTTTCCTGTGCCTGTGGTTCCGCCTGATTCTTTTAAACCACGCAATGGATTTTTATGCGGTTTTCACTAATAGAAAGAGCGATAACTGAGGATGGTTTTTGTATTATAGTTTGTTGATATTTTGTACAAAATGGCTGAATATGACGGTGTTTTAAGTCAGCGTGGACGAGAAGCGGGCGGGCCGCTGTTATTTGTAAACATTTTTTTTGTTCTCGTTATTTAACCAGAGCAGTCTCAATGTCAAGGTTGGATTCACGCGCGATGATAATCATATACAATTCTATAATTAGACTCAGTGTCGGCTCTTGAGTCACGTTTTGATCCGTGAGATAAGGCAGGATGAAAATGTCCTAGCTAATCATAGTATGGTAATCATGGATTGATTTTAAAGTTACTATTTTCAGTACATTCATTTTTCAAGTAACTTTAATATTAAAATAATAAAACTGGCATACTCTACCTATGTGAATGGTAACTCATGGTATAGTAGTCTTACAGTTCTTCTCTTAGAAGGTATACGTATAAAAGGATAGGATAAGATAGGATAGATATAATATTTATCATCAACAGCCACCAGGTACAGTCAACAGCAAACGACTGCAAACTTTTTATAGGTACGTCATCAAATCATCAATGGTATAAAAGTTATGTTATTCAGTTTTATTTAAAACATAGATAAAAAAGTTATATATCGACTTCCAATAGGGTGATTACTTTTTAGACCACTCAAACGTCCACGGTGACTACAGACACCAAACACGATCTACTCTCAATTGTCCACCGTGACTATATAATCACGACTTTATCCCCGAAAAGAGACTAACCCCAAAGGAGAACAGTCCACGCTTCACCAAATAATAATAACTGCACATGTGCTTAGCGTGTTAAGTGAAAGGTGAGCCCATTGCCACTAGAGATGAGAAATTAACTTTGGATTTCTTTTGGTACCCATTAGGCGATTCAATCGCTTATTAAGTCTAGGGGTCCTGGGTTCGATTCCCAGCGGGGGGTTGGGCTTGGCTTAATTGGTAGTAGAGTTTGTTTTAAGTCCGCCTCGCTAGCTAGGTAGTGAGTCATCTAGAGATAAGATAGCCAGTTCCTCTGTGTCATCACTTGCCTTGAGGTGAAGATTAATATTTTCTTAGTTGGCTATGGAATTGTGTAATGAAAAACTAAAAAAACTTCAAAGGAAAAACCAATCACGTCATTTCTGTCCACTAGAATATTATTCATACGGAAAGATGTGCCCAGCAGTGGGACGTTTATCGGCTATGATGATGAGTTCTCATTAACAGTGTCGCGTAGCGGTGAAAGTATACTACCACCCCCTCTCTTCCCTTGGGTGTCGTAAAGGCGGCTAACGGACTAAATACTGCACATACATCCAACAGCATAGAGCGGCGATGGGCTCACCACCTGTCACACTGAGCACAGGTGCAGTCGCTATTTGGTGAAAAGTGGACCATGGCAGAGGACTGCTTTTGCGGTCCTCATTGCCTAGTCTCTGACTTACCCTTCGGGGATATTAGTCGTGATTATATGTCTGTATATATTTCTGATAAACCCTGTCCCACGAATGACACGTGATGCGTAACAATTGATTTGCAATTGTTATATTTTTTGCAAAAGCCCGCATCGGGCCAGCGCGCTGCGTGGTGGGTGGATGTTTAAACGCGAAATAATCCGTAAAAAGTGTTACATTTCAATGTGTAGTGCTCGGAATACAATATGGATGGTTAAAGTCAAATTAAAATAGTTTATTACATTTATGCCTTTACAGTCACTTATTGACGTCAATCAAAAATAACGGTTATCTATTTTTTTATAAATATTAACTACTTAGGTACCTTCTGGTTGGTGGTAGGGCTGTTAAATCCGCCTGGATAGCTACCACCATCTTATCTAAGTCTGTCGCCATAACAACGATGTTTATATCATTGTTGTGTTCCGGCAGTTTAGGATAAGATAGCCAGTTTCTCAGTGGTTGAGGATTCCGGGTGAAGCGCGCTTCCACCTTCGGCCTTATCGTCACTTACCATCAGGTGAGATGAAGGCCAAGCACTTACCCGTTGCCAATAAAAAGAAAAGAAAATTAAACCTACTGAATCTACCACCAGGCCGGATTTTGAGAGAGCCTTCAACTGAGAAGAGCTGGCAAGAAACTTAAGAGAACTTTTCTTTTCTCCAGCTTAGTAACAAAAGATACAGTGTAATTTACAATAATTACATAGATATTATATTATTATTATGAAAAATTAGTCATTATGCCTAATCTCCCAAAGCCTGTGCCGAGCAGTAGGACGTTTTGGATGATGATGTAATTCTTGCATAGCGAACCTGTTAATTTTTTTAGGAACCTTTGACTTTTTAAAGCATCATGGGCTAAGGTCAACTCAAATTCATTTATTCAATTTAGGCTACAATAATTGAGCACTTATAAATGTCGCTATGCCATCGGTTCGTAAGTCTAACTATGGGGCGGGAGCCTTGTACTGAGAAGAACCGGCAACAAACTCAGCAAGGGCATTTCTTTTCTCCCTTTCTTTTACAGCGTCAATACAAATTGGAAAATGCCCTCCCTATCATAGAAGGACATTTTCCATTACAGCATAAAAAAAACTATTAATACGATTACAAGACAACACATACAAAAGAATATCCAATTAACCATATTAATAATGTCCTATTTCCACAGAGATCCAATTTACGGAAGCGGAGCCAGCGCAGCCTCTACCTATCAAAGTTTGGCAATGCTACTGTGTCTAAACATAATTAGATACTTTATGAATTAGAATAAGCTGCCTTTCAAAATGATACCTTAAATAGTAAGGCATAACGTCTGTACGACAATAAGCAACTTAAAAATGTGTTCTTATTTTTAATATTTCAAAATCTAAGTTTTGTATGGAGTATTAGAATTAGTAGAAAAGTTAGTCCATGCTATTAAGATAAAATATTTACTGCTTTTTTACGGTCAATATTGTACTTAAATTAAGATACCTAATGGTCAAAATTTAACACGCAACGGAAACTGGGAAAAGCAGTCAGCTTTTATTATCTAACCAGATAAGTCGATACCACAGACCATAAGTGGTCTGTGGTCGATACCGAAGATGTTTGCTTATTTAACCCAGATTTTGATAATTCTACCTATTTTTATTGTGGCCTTAGTTTATATTGTTGATAAGAAAGGGACAGCAATCTCAAGTTTTTTATTCATGTTTTGTTATACATTGAGTTTTTCACCAGTAGACTTATTTTAAATAACTTTATACTTAAGAGGGTTTACGCATTACGGTTTCCCATACAAACTTCCAAGTCGACATTTTTAAAAACCAATAAGCCAATTTTCATGAAACTTTGCATGCTAGAGTAAAATACAGAGATCTAAATAGTTTGTTAAAAACATTTTTTAAAATCTTTTATTTAACTGAGTTATTGCGATTTTAAACTTTCGACGACCTCCTTGGTCGAGTGGTTTGTACACCGGTTTTCATGGTGTCGCCATCTCTGAGGTCCCGGGTTCGATCCCCGGTCGGGTCAATTTAGAAATTATTGTTTTTCTAAATTGTCTCGGGTCTGGGTGTTTTCTATGTATAATAAGTATGTATTTAAGTATTTTAAGTATGTTTATTCGTTGTCTAGTAACCATTTAACGAGTTTCTTCGAAGCTTTTCTTGGGCTAGGTAATTGGTGTGATTGTAAGAAAGATTTATTTATTTAGATTTATGGTGGACTTTAAATGGCAATAACTCATCTAAATAAACGTTTTTTAAAAATGTTTTCAACAAACTATTTAGATCCCAGTATTTTAGTTTAGCATGCAGTTTCATTAAAATTGGCTTAATGGTTTTTAAAAATTTCGACTTGGAAGTTTGTATGGAAAACCGAAATGCGTAAACCCTCTTATGTTCTTTTATTTCTGTAGCTTTAGAACAATTAATTGAAATGTAAGCTTCCATAAATAAGTATTAATTATTTTGTAAATCTTTATTTTAAGATTTACGTTTACTGTTTGTTACTTATTTTCACTTACATAAACTACTCTATCAGATACATAGTTTTACATTTATTTCTTTCCCTTCGTAATGCTTATGAACTTTCACTACAAAATGCTTATGATATGTGCATTCAGCGAATGTGCGGGCAGCGGAGCGGGGAGCGGGTTTGGCCTTAAGAGGGTTTACGCCATTCGGTTTCCCATACAAACTTCCAAATCGAAATTTTTAAAAATCAATAAGCCAAATTTGATGGAACTTTGCATGCTAAAGTAAAACACAGGGATCTAAATTGTTCGTTGAAAACATTTGAAAAAAATGTTAATTTAACTGAGTTATTGCGATTTTTATCTTTCTATGGTGGACTTTAAATCGCAATAACTCAGTTAGAAAAACGTTTTTTAAAAATGTTTTCAACAAACAATTTAGATCCCTGTGTTTTACTTTAGCATGCAAAGTTCCATCAAATTTGGCTTATTGATTTTTAAAAATTTCGACTTGGAAGTTTGTATGGGAAACCGAATGGCGTAAACCCTCTTAAACAAAACCAATTCGAACGGTACGCGCCTTCGCCCTCGTAACCCATATTCCGAGATGGTTTCCCTTATAAAGAATTATTTTTATTATTATTATTATATACAGCCTTTGCCCTCCCTGAAGGTCCATTGTAAATATTGGTAAAGAAATTTTTGAAATCCTACCAAACTGCAATACTACGAGTATGTGAATAACTATCTTTATTATTGAAATTTTTGCATTTACAATGCTATATAGATATAGGCTATAGGCATTTTTTTGTTAAATATTTGGTCCTATGTGAATAACGCCGGAAATTAATGGCCTGGCTGCTACAGGGATTTTCCGATTTAACATTTAAAATACCTAGGTACCTCATGCCATGCTACCTAAATGTTATTAATTATTATTAATAAAGGCCACAAAGCCTGGTCTTAGCATTAATTGAGATTTCCTAGGGCCGTAAAGATAAGTTACACGAAATTTACAGCCTGTACACTGTTCCACTGCAGAACAACTGCCTCCAAAGGGCAAAGGGCTCCATCATTGAAACCAAGTCATCGCTGCAAATGATAGATAGATAGATAGATAGATAATACTTTTATTGTAACATAATAACACAAACATTTACAATGCATTTACATAAAAAAGAAAAAAAAACAATGTTACAATTTGGCGGTCTTATCGCTTAAAGCGATTGGTATAAAGTTAACCACTACGCTTGCCAAATGCGTTGGTGATCACAAACCCGGGTCGTGCATCGGAATATCCGAAAACACACTTTATGCCCGACCTGCTCTACCCTATCGGCTAAAAAATATGAATATGGATATGGGCTTCATTTGACATTTGAAGCCCATAATATATGAAGAAGACAAAATATGGGCTTCAAATATCAAATAAAGCCCATGTCCATATCCATATTTTTTAGCCGATAGACCCGCTCGGATGGGAATTGACTTCCAGAATATGAGTTAAGCGCTTGAACACTCAGCCACAGATGGTGTTAAGAGAAACACTACGTGGAAGTGGCATGCAAAGTTCTCATGCGAAATACAGAAAAACAACGTTTCGTGGTCCCCTGTTTCCTCCTTTAGAACTGAACCAATTTTTTTGGTTTAAGTAAGTTATTTATTTAACAACCAGGAGCGTTCAAAATTTAGCGAAATCACTCTGTTTTAAGGCGCGTCTTCAGAAATACTGTAACCGGTCTAAAAAAAATCAAACATACAGATTTAGAAAATATCTTTATTTAACCGATGCGAAAAGTAATAAAAGTTGGTTCAGTTCTGAAGGAGGAAACAGGGGACTACGAAACGTCGTTTTTCTGTGTTTCGCATGACTTTACAGAGTGTTTCCTCCTTAATACACGAAACAAAGAAATATCTATTGCGAGTTATCGATTGACGTTGAAGACTTTCAGTACAGTACACCTACAAGTTACAACCCTTTCAGTGTGCACGTAGAAAGACATATGCAACTGCCGCAGCCGTAAGTGTTTCACCTCGGTGAATCATTAATGAGTTGCATTTGGCGTTTCCCAGCACAACTGGCCACCCACCACAGTCGCTCGGGGATACTCGTCGAGAGCTCTCTTTACTTTTGACTTCGACAGAAGAAGAACTGTTTATAGAATGATTAAGCTAGTAGACTGTAACCGAGGTATCGCTAAAGGGCTATTTTTGTCGATAAATGGATTTTGTTTTGTAAGTACTAGAAAAATTATACCACACATGTAGTACATAGGTAGTATGTCAGTGTAAAGATTCAGGTGACCTTTTTTTTATACTAAGCCTGGCAAATGACCCCACTCCACCTGATGTTAAGTGGAAATGAAGTCAAGGCGCGAGGACAACTGGTGCAGCGTAAGAGACGTAGCATCAGTCATCCTCACTCTGCCGGCCCACAAAGTGCTTCTTCACGCCTCGTTTGAAGGACCCTATGTCGTAGGTAGGAGGGAATACGTGTGCTGGTAGGCTATTCCATCTTTGAAAGTGCGACAAAGAAACGAGTCACCAAATTTCTTTGTGCGTGATGGAATGTTAGAGACTGTAAATTGGTGACTCCGGAGAGCAGCACGCGTACTCCTATGGAGGAAGGGAGAAGGAGGGATGAGGTCAAAGAATTCTTCAGAGCACTCGCCATGGTATAAACGGTAAAAGACGCTGAGTGACGCAATATCTCTACGCAATTGCAAAGGCTCGAGAGTTTTAGTGACCTCCGCATTGCCGATAAAGCGCACAGCGCGGCGCTGCAATCTGTCCAAGGCATCGAGAAGGTACTTTGCGGAGCCGTCCCAAAGGTGAGAGCAATACTCCACGCAAGACCGCACCTGTGTCTTGTATAATAGACACAACTGATCAGGCGTGAAGAATCGCCGCACCTTGTTCAGGACAACGAGTTTACGTGAGGCATTTCTAATTACGGTTTCGATGTAGTCCTTTTGGTTCAGATCGCAGCGGATATTCATACCGAGCATGTTAATACTGCTCTGCAGGCCACCTTTAACTTTATCCTCCTTAAGTGAACAGATATAATATCTTAAATATAGTACGGTTACATACTAGAGTAGCCTTCATCATCATCAGCCGAAAGACGTCCACTGTTGGACAAATACCTCCCCTAGGGATCTCCACCACGTCCAGTCTTGTGCTACTCGCATCCAGCGGCTACCCGCGACCTTTACCAGATGGTAAAGGTAGCTTCTTTTATATCTTTCTTTCTTTTTTTTAATATCTGGGTAGTGAACGATAGAGTAGGCGTGCAGGACGAGTAGAGTAGAGTCCGCGACTGGAAAACGCAGTGTAGAACGCCCTACGCGATGGACTAACAACCTAATTATGGTAGCCAATGGATGCATGTAAACGGATGGTTGGCACTCATTAGGGACGGCTTTCGTTCAGCAGTGGACGGCCGAAGAGAGTGAATAATCACAAAAGTAACAAGAATCGTTTCAGTTCCTGGCTTACTGCATCTTTGGCTACGCGGTGGTGGACCTACGTCTCCTGAGCCAGTACGGCCAGGAGCAGGCCACCGGGACGGTCGCTTGTGACGTCATCATCCTCTTCGCTAGCTTGCTGCTCGTCGCTATCGCCAACCTGGGCATAATCGGGGCTTTGAAGAGAAACTTGAAGCTTATCTACACGGTAAGAGAATTATAATTGATGTATGTTGTAAAGCACTTACGCCAAATTGTGTAGTAACAGCTCATTAAACCTAAATTGAAGAACTTCGAAGGAGTTGCAGCTTGTGCGTTAGGGTTGCGCTGCTCCTGACAGTTAATACATTTGCGAAGCCGGTACAGCGGATGAGTACCTAACAAATTTAAAAGTACTCTAACTCTAAAATGATTAACAACTCTGTTAGAACTCTAAATTTATTTATAGGCTTATGAAGATGTAGAGTATAGAGTGAAATAGGCAGATATCTCTTTATTTTACAGTATATTGGCCTCGCCGCGATCCTGATACTGATCCAGATGGTGATAATCATCTTCGTCGCGGTTCAGAGAGATGGCTTGCAGTTGAGGGTCAGCGAGTGGCTAAGGGACGACTTCTTCCGCAATGTTACAGCAGAGGACCGTAGCAAACATACCCAATTGTGGGATGAGTTGCAAATACGGGTGAGTAATCGAAAAGCAATCACCGCCGCCCATGGACACCCGCAAAACCAGAGGAGTCGAAGATGCGTCGCCGACCTTTATGAAGGGAATAGGGTTAAGGAAGGAATAGGAATTGTGAGGGGGGGGGGGGGGGGAAGGGGGCCTCCGGAACTCTCACTGGCCGGACGAAACACAACAGCATCAAGTGCCAATCTAAAAAAATCCAATCCATCCAATTTAAAAAAAGATTTCTTGAACTCCATATCTTCTGTCGTCTTCTACCTACCTAACGTCTGCTGACGAGTATCTTTATTGGTTGATTGTTATATTTCATGTGCTCCAGTACGAATGCTGTGGACTGAACGGCCCTGAGGACTACCCAGCCATCCGGCAGCCCGTCAGCTTGTCCTGCTGCCCGCGCGCCTACCGCGCAAGGACCGCATACGCTCAACAAACGCTCTTTAAAATTTGCTTGGAGTAAGACAGTCAGATGCATTTATTGGATAATTCCTGGGAGAAGCATTCGTGGCATCATAAGACAAAGATAAGATAAATAGAATTATGCGATCGATTATACAAACGCGATTCTTCCTATTCGTGATTATCATGCTGCCAAGGCTTAGCTTCTCTTCCTTACTGTTACGACTAGTCAATCTGTCGTTTCGGGCATCACATCCATGTTTTAAAATTATTAGGATTGAATAAAATTTAATAACATAAGGTTATTAAATTTTATTGCTGCCCGAAACTCTTCATCAAGGAATCATCTAAATATGATTAGTATGAAATGTGACAGACCTTGGAATGGCACGTTCAGGAGTTGGTAACTGTTGATGTCGCAAGATACCTATAGCTAAAGCTCTCTGTGTATTTATGGGTACTTATTAGGGTAACCTTGGTGAGTTCTGATTATGACTGAAAATCCACATTTTATTTACTGTTCTTATGGCGTCCCACAGGCAGTTCAGCTTTCAACACTATCCCCTCACAGCGTCCGATGAAGTCTGCACCAGTTTATATATATATATATATATATATATTTTTAAATATCTGTTTGTATAGGACAGCGAGCTTCTTCAACGAAGGTTGTGAAGACGAGATAGTTTTCATGCTTCGCTCGGATGCCGAGTGGATGCTGGGTGCTGCCATTTTCGGCTTCTGGATAGAGGTATACAATCAGATCAAGTAATGTTTCTTTTCATTTTTTGCCACGGCGTTGGGCTCATCATCCACGCTGAGCACATGTGCAACTTTCATTTGGTGAAACGTGGACTGAGGCAGTGGACGGCTTTTGCGGTCTTCATTGCCTAGTCTCTGTCTAACCCTTAGGGGGTAATAGTCGTATTTTTTTAATGTAAGAAGAAGACAAACCTGATGGAGAGCAATCACCGCCGCCCATGGACACAGGCAAAACCGGAGTAGTCGCAGATGCGTTGCCGACCTGAAAGGAATAAGGTTAAGGAATTGTGAGAAGGAGGGGAGGGGGGCCTCCGGAACTTTCAATGCCTGAACGAAACACAACAGCAACAAGTGCCATTATTTCACAACGGATATTCGTGAGAGGGTGGTATTACCCCCGGGCGAGCCGGCCCAATGCGTGCTGCACTGCAACGCAGCGTGGCTCTGCCACTCAGTCAGTGTCACTCATATAGCACCACCCAGGGGTCACGAGTAGGGTTTCAAGGGTAAACCTACGGACGCGAGTAACTTGAACCCCCAGATATCGTAATCCTAACGTATCTATGTATGTTGTATTGTACCACGATTCTGCAACATTTATCAATTCATTAACCGGGTCGCGTAGCGGTGAAAGAATACTACCTACCACCCCCTCTCTTCCCTTGGGTGTCGTAATGCGACTAACGGTCTAAAGCTGCACATACTTCCAACAGCATATAACGGCGATGGGCACACCACCTGTCACGCTGAGCACATGTGCAGTCGCTATTTGGTGAAAAGTGGGCTATGGTAGAGGACTGCTTTTGCGGTCCTCATTGCCTAGTCTCTGACCTCGGACCAAATATGTAATATTTGGTCCGAGTCTCTGACTAACCTTTCCGGGATAATAGTCGTGATTATTATATTCATACATTGAAACGTCGCAGTCAGCAGCTGGTTGTTTATAGAATTGCTTGGTTCCGAGTTGTTAGATTTATTAAAGTTGAAATTTTTAAAGCAGTCTAGGTATAAGAAGTACTTAAAAGTCATTAACTATTTAAGTACTGATGCTAGTATAGCAGTACCTCAATGACGTTATTGATCAAAGTGACCTGAATAAAATGGGTCACTTGATAAAGCCTTCGATCTGAAGGCTGCAGTTGCAAGCTCTATTGGTTATTAATGACATACGCAAACACAGCAATACTTAATAACGACATATGCAACTACAATGATTACAAAAGTTAGTATTTTACTTACAAATAGACCTTTAAGCTACATAAAAGAGTACTTGTGAATGTCGCTAAACTGTCGAGCGTAGCAACGAAGGACTGCGTAATTTGTCAAATTAAAAAAAGCTAACCTTATAAAAAGTTATTTAAAACACAAAGGCGTATTATGTAGCTTTTCTAGCTGGCTATAGACTAGCTTACTTAGCTATAGACGTACCACCGACAGCATCACGCTTGGCTTGAAGCTTCGGTTCTTACGACTCTACGTCCAGTAATTTTACTGGATCTTGTACTCTTCAAACCGTAACGCATGTAACACAATGTTTATGGTTTTCTGAAAAAAGCTGTTTTTTACTTATAAGTAAGTAGTTGTTTTTTACCTGTAAGTATACTGGCCTGCAAAAATAAGTATCACACTTTTAAAATTGTAATAACTTTTAAAGCACACAAGATAAACAAGACACACAAGACTTAATAATGTTACTATTGTATAATTTACTATAGTCTCAGAGAAAGCTGATAAAATTGCTATAAAACGTTTTTTATTTTAAATCATTTTAAATCTCTAACTTCTATAGTTTAGAAAAAAATGAAATTTTAAAAGTGTGATACTTATTTTTGCAGGCCAGTGTAGTTAGTAGAGTTGAGCGTCCAAACACTGGCCAAACTTGCTTAAACGGCGGCTCTAATCTAAAGTTTAATTAGGACTGCATTGTAATTGAAAGGTATTTTTAATTGTTGCATGTATTTAGTTCTGTGAGTGGCTACACAAACATTCAACAGTAAAGATCAGCGGCGGGGCCTCACAACCTGTCACACTGAGAACATGTGCAGTTGTTACTTGGTGAAACGTGTGCAGAGGACTGATTTTCCGCCGTCCTAGTGAATAGTGCAGTAAAGACATCGCGCTTATGCCGAGAAAATGCGCCTAAAGACTATTTAGGCAGAATAAGGCGATGCCTTTACTGCACTATTCACTAGGACGGCAGTTTTGCTGTCCTCATTGCCTAGTCTCTGACCAACCCTTCGGGGATAATAGTCTTTATATGTACAAGTATGTATGTAGTTATAAAAAAGCGGAGCCTCCAAACAAGGGTTACACTTTCGGCTCTAATCTAACCTTTAAGACTGCATTGTAATTGAAAGATATCTTTTTATCTCGAATATAAATAAAAATCAATTGCCGAAATGTTTGTAAGCGCATCACCTCATAACGGTTTGACCAATTTGGCTGATCCTTTTTTTGTTGTGTTCGTAATTATTAGGGCAAGGTTTGTGTCAATTAAAGTTTTTGGAAATTTGTCACGGGGTACGGGATAATGGGCCGCTAGTCCGCTAGTCTATACTAATATTATAAAGAGGAAATATTTGTTTGTTTGTTTGAATTGAATAGGCTCCGAAACTGCTGGACCGATTTAGAAAGATCTTTGACCAATAGAAAGCTACATTCTTCCCAAGTGACATAGGCTATATTTTATCCAGATATTCCCACGGGAACGGGTACAACGTGGGTAAGCGAGGATCCGCGGGGATCCGCTAGTTGTTTAATAAAGTTGTTTGTAGCCCAAGTTCTTTGCACAAAAGATCCTAATGAGTCGACGTGACCTAAGAGAGGGAGACCTCTGCAGGCTCCACTAAATAAGATAAGCCCAAGTTTATCACGGTCTACTTCCATGTGTTCCAGGGTGCAGGGATCCTGCTGGCGATGTGGGTCGCCACCAACATCAAGACCGCCTCTGTGCAGGTCAAAGAACACACCGTCAAGTATTAGTAGCTGTAGTACACTCTTGATTTCTGTATAATAATGACAAGCTATTCTAATAATCATGTTGATAAAGAAAATTGACTGCTTTATTTTCCTATGCCTATTCTTTCCCATTCAAGAAAAGTCCTATGAAAGTATAATAAAAAAACAAACCTATCCTACCTATTTATTGGTAAGTATGTCACAGAGCAAACACAAAATAAAAAGTTGTCTTTTTACCTTCACCGACAACTTTACTGTGAGGAAGAGAAAATTATATAAAACTTTATGAACAAATCCGGCAATTGCACGAAAATAAAATTCAAAATCAACGACTGTTGGACTGGCCTTTTTTTGCAGCCCTCATTCATTGCCTAGTCTCTGAACAACCCTTAGGGCATAATAGTCGTGAATGTATGAGTTTGTATGTATGAAAAAGAACTGTCTTATCTTATCTTATCTTATCTTATCTGTCACTTTAAATGGAAAGCTGTGGTTTCCGTGACGCATAGCGGTGAAAAAATACTACCACCCCCTCTCTTCCCTTGGGTGTCGTAAAAGGCGACTAACGGACTCAAGACTGCACATACATCCAACAGCATAGAGCGGCGATGGGCTCACCACCTGTCACACTGAGCAACATGCAGTCGATCAATGTATCCCAGTAGTCCCCTCTAGCCTTTCCCCCTTGGGGGACAATTGGGATTTTTTTATAAAAACCTGCTAGTTGTTCCCTCTACCAACGACACGGGTGACAACTGGGACTTTAATTTTTAGATGTCTCCCCCACTTGAGATGTTGCCGTATAATTTTTTATGTGGGGGAGACTGGGATATTTAAAAATGTAAGTTCCAATTGTCTCCTCCACCGGTGACACGGGGGACAACTGGGAGATTTTTATAAAAAAATCCCAGTTGTCCCCCAAGGAGACAAACGCCAGAGGGGACTACTGGGATACACTGCAGTCGATATTAGGTGAAAAGTGGACTATGGTGGAGAACTGCTTTTGTTGTCCTCATTGCCTAGAGACTTATAGTCTCTAACTACCCCTACGTGTTAGCTTAAGTATTGTTTAAGTCACTTGTTTGTTTGTATTGTTATTTTACGAAACTAAATTTGTAATACGTGAGAACTAACGATGTTTTGTTTGTATATTAAAAAGTTCTTTGCTACCTATCTGGTGAAACAAAACGTTACGTCATAAGTGTCAAAAATGACAACGGCATTTTTGACATTAGACTCGGAGAGCGAGCGAAATTATTGAATCTAACGAGGGTTTATGAAAGAAATAAGTACCTACTTACTAAATTAATATGGAAAAAGTGTAAGAGTGGCCAAAATAAAGAAGTAATAATGTAGAAATAATGTTTAATTTAATAATTCAGAAGTGGGATTAGATTAAACTACGTGCCGAAGCTGCAGTCTTCCCGACTAATGTCAGAGTTTTGTACTTCAAATTCATTGTGTATTTACCATAAAGTTACTATACCTAGCGGAATAGAGCAACAAACATGAGCTGTCAAACGAAACCGAAATATGATGGCATTTGTGTGTGTAAAGAATGCGTTCAGTGATTTTACGTCATGTAGCTTTTCACATTAACATCGATACCCATTATATTTATTACTAACAGTAATCGTTTTATTAGAACTAAAATAGGATGGGATGGGAAACTATCCACGATTTCACGTTAAATCCGAAAAATTCGCAAAACCCCAATTCTCAGCGTGCTGATGAGTGCTGACAAATAGTAGCCAAAAACAGTTCTGTGACGTCGCATCACGCATCTCTTTTTATCCCACAGTGTTGTTGCTAGTGACATCCTGCTCGCTCAGCCCTTTGTTTCTCTATTCCGCTAGGTACAGTAACTTTATGGTATTTACAAGTGATCTACACAGGAATTACGGCTAAAGTAGCAAGAGTATCTACATACTTAGTGAAAGACTCAAGCTAAAGTAGCAAATGTATCTAAGTGAAAGACTCAAAGTGAATGTTTATTTTATTTATGGGGAAATTATGAGTAAACAACTATTCCATGCAACAGAATTAAAATTAGAGGCATTAATCTTCATAAAAGAGCCGAAGTTTTAATGGAGAGAAGCACCGTTACTGGTAAAGTCAGGGTATGCAACAAAGCAAGTGTGCGGAGTCAAGACTAGGGCAGGAGACAAGTGGCGCGAATCGGCGAAAATACTGATTTATTTTGCTGTTTCTATTTGTGTTGTTTTTACAGAAGTACTTACATAATTATAATTTTTCTATCACAATTTTACATGCCATAGTGCATAGTGATTAGCGCTAGAGTATCACTGGATACCTACTTTGTGTTGTTCTCATAATTGTATTCTAATTTGTGAGGTAGCAGTGAAAATTAATTTCATAAAATGTAACAACTTGTTTTATGTGAATTAATAAGGAACTTATGTTTATAAGAGATACAACTTACAACAAATTTGTTAACAATATCTAGTAATAACCATAGTACAACAGAGTTTGTATATTTTCATCTATAGTAGCTTATTGAATTTACAAATCATTGGAGTGAAACATAAGTTTATACTTATTGATTTTTAATTTTCTTGTAGGTTAAGTTAAAGACTTTAATTTGTAAGCACTAATTTTGGTTTTGAGTTTCCAAAGTTTTTATGTGATTTAAAGGGATAAGTGTATTCATTAATTAATTACTTTTTAAATAACGTTATTCACTTTATTTTGTACTTTTTTTTGACACTAATATTGTTTTGCTCTGAGTTTCTTGATTACATAATAATTTGCAATGGGGAAATCTAAAAGAAAACAACGTGATTTGAGCATAAGTAGTAGTACTTTTAGTTCGACATCAAGCGATAGTCATCATGCATCCAAGCGTAGAAAGCGACGTCATAAGAGGCGATATAGTCATAAACACACATCTTTCAACAATAAGAAGCGTCATTCACATGTAGATAGGGAAGAAATTAAGACACCTCCTTTAATATCAAATCCAGCAACTTTATCAGATAGCGCGAAGAAAACGTGTGATAGCCAGGAAGGATGTTGTTGTGCGAGGTAGTTTAGCGTTCACAAACAATCCAAACTTTTGGGCTCAAAATAATTTCCCAGTAGCCTTTAGTGTAGTGCCTGAGTTTGACCCTAATAACAACAGTCAAACAATTCAAAGCCAAAAAAAAAAGAAAATTGGATAAATAAAGTCAATGAGTGCGCACAGATTTATTCTTGGAATGATCGTCAAATATGTCATTATGCGCTTCCTAAATTAATGGGATTGGCCAAAAAGTGGTATCAAGGCTTGCCTTCAGTCTTGTATACGTGGGCTGAATGGACCCAAAAACTTAAGTTAGCCTTTCCATCTAATGAAAATTTTGGTGATTTGTTGACATCGATGTTAAGGTTGCGCTGTAAATTTGGCCAACCTTTGAACATTATTATTTTGATAAAATGGCACTAATAAATAAATGCGAAATCATAGGTACCAAAGCGGTTGGTTGTTTGATTCATGGAATTGACGATAAATTTGTTCGTATGGGTGCAGCTAAATTACCTGAGGACTCTTTCTCAGCATGAAAATAACACAATGTTTAGTAACAGTCGCAATCGTAATTATAATAATGTGAATTATAAGCAGACCAGTAGGACAGGAATAGATAACAGTAAATTGAATGATAGTAGTAATATTGTTAGATGTTTTAATTGCAATGAATTAGGACACATTAGTTTGAAATGTAATAAACCTACCTAACCTACGATTTGCGATAGTCTACCAATTCTTCAAGGGTTTGGAAATTCAGCGGTCAAACCATTAGGTAAAATTAAAGTAGTTTTACAAATAGAGTTGGTAAGTGCTGAAGTTGACGTTTTAATAGTAGAAGATCGATATTTACAAACGCCGGTCTTAGTGGGCCAATCTTTTACAGAGAAGCCCAATGTCGTACTCTATAAAACTAAGGATGAATTATTATTCATTCTTTCACCTGATATAAATGACGATGACATTAAGGTCAAGATTTACGCAGATAAGGATTTGATTATCTCTCCTAAAACAAGTACTTTTGTGGATATTTTAGTTCCGGGTGGTTACACTGGTGAATTCTACGTTCAAGATAGTTTTCGCGCTATACCGAATCATGAGTACGTTGTTTTATCCGGTTTATTCAAAAGTGTTGCGGGTCTAGGATTCATAAAATTCAGAAACTTATCAAACAATGAAATAGTAATACGTAAGGGCACTTTATTAGCCAGAGGACTGAAATTTAATGAAACTACCAAAGAGTATATTGGTGTCACCACAGAAACGAAGGATTTTGAACCTTTACCCATTTCAAGTGTAAATATAGGAACAGATGTCACGGAACAACAGCATGATAAATTACTAAGTTTATTTGAAAAGTATAGGGAATGTTTTGCTACGAATTTAAGTGAGTTAGGAAAGACAAATTTAACGAAAATGGATATTGTGTTGACAGACGAGAGACCTATAGTATACAATCCATATTGTGTATCGCATAGTGAACGTGACCATTTACACAAAATTATTGAAGAACTACTGACAAATGGAATTATTCGTGAAAACACGTCTACGTATGCTAGTCCTGATATCTTGGTTAACAAAAAGAATGGTGATAAGAGACTATGCGTAGACTTTAGAGCTTTAAACCGTAAGACGCTAAAGGATAAATATCCTTTACCACGGATTGACGACCAATTAGATAGGTTGGGAGGGAGTAAGTTTTTTACTAGTTTAGACCTTTCTTCAGGCTATTACCAGGTACCTATGAGTGAGGCTAGTAAACGGTTCACTGCATTTGTCACGCCAGGGGGCTTATTTGAGTTTGAGCGAATGCCATTTGGTTTTGCTAACGCCCCAAAGTCTTTCAAAGAACCAGGAATACAATGTTAAATGGTAATGGGAATTAAGATTTAGCCGTAGCATATATGGACGATTTGTTAATAACCTCCAGTACAATTGAAGAAGGTCTAGAGAAACTTGAGAAAGTCTTTCAGTTGTTGCGATCAGATGGCTTAACATTGAATTTGAAAAAGTGCGCTTTCTTTCAACGCCAAATTAATTATTTAGGTTATGAGATTAGCTCGCAAGGAATACAACCTGGTGCTGAAAAAATTAAAGCCGTAACGGAATTCCCTTTGCCCAAAAATGTTTATGAAGTACGGCAATTTGTTGGTCTTACCAGTTACTTCAGGAGGTTTATTGAAAATTTTTCAATGATAGCTAAGCCCTTAACTTTACTCACCAAGAAAAATGCTCCGTGGTGCTTTGAAGCTCCTCAAATAAGTGCCTTTGATGAACTGAAATCTAAGTTAACATCTAGACCTGTCTTGGCGTTATATGACCCGCAAGCTGATTTAGAAGTTCATACTGACGCCAGTAAAATAGGGATTGGTGCGATACTCTTACAAAAAAATAAAAATGCTGTGTTGAACCAATAGCATTTTACAGCCGTCAAACGACCTCCGATGAAAGTAAGCTGCATTCGTATGAGCTGGAGACGTTGGCAGTGATAGGTGCTCTGAATCGTTTTAGAGTACCTATATATTTTAGGTAGGATCTTTAAAGTTGTCACTGATTGTGCTGCTATTCGAAGTACAATAACGAAAAGGCATTTAATACCTAGGGTGGCACGCTGGTACATAATGATGCAAGAATATGAATTTGTAGTTGAACATCGTGGCGGAGATAAAATGAGTCATGTTGATGCATTTCACGCAATCCAGTCAATTCAAACTCACCAGAAGTAACTGAGGTTGTAGATATATTAGCAATAGATGACGATGCTTGGTTGCATACAGTGCAAGAACAGGATTCAGAAATACAAAGAATAATAGCAATTTTGAACGATCAAACCACAAAAGATGTAGTCGAAGTTCATAAAAACTTTACTGTAAAAAATGGACGTTTATATAGGGTATTGACAAATAAATCTGGTGACGTAAATTTGAAATGGGTAGTTCCTAAATCAGTTAGGTGGCAAATCGTTCGGATGAATCATGACGATGCCGGACACTTCGGTTTAGATAAAACATATAGTAAAGTCAGTCAAATTTATTGGTTTAAAAATATGCGTCGGTTTATTAAAAAGTACTGCAGTTCTTGTTTAAATTGCGCTCATAATAAGTTGCCAGGTGGTCCAAAAGAAGGGCTTTTGTATCCTATACCGAAACCTAACAAACCCTTCGTAAAAAGTATAACAAATACATTACATACCGACCATTGTGGTCCGTTTCCAGTTAGTAAAAAGAGAAACTGTCACATACTTGTTATAATCGACTCTTTTACAAAATTTGTTTTTATTAAACCCGTTAGAAATGTTAAAAGTAGTACAACAATTCAAACTTTCAAGGAATACTTCTCACTTTTTGGCATACCTAGGCGTTTAATTTCTGATCGTGGAACCAGTTTCACTAGCAAGGAATTTGCAGACTTCATACATGAAAGAGATATCAAACATGTATTAAATGCAGTTGCCTCTCCCAGAGCGAACGGGCAGGTAGAGAGGTATAACCGGACCATTATTGAGGCCCTTACAGCGGCAAATCACAATTGTCCTGAAAATGAGTGGGATTTAGCTATACCTCAAGTTCAATGGTCTATAAATAATACCGTCAATAAAGCTACAGGTCGTTCTCCGTCAGAACTATTATTTGGTGTTCAAGTCACAGGGGATTCCGATGGTTTAATGAACTCTATTGTGTCAGAAGGGCATAGTCTTTTAAATCGTGAAGAAGTTCGAATCGCTGCAGAAGCTAAAATACAAAAAGAGCAAGAGAAACAAAAAATATATTTTGATAAAACTCGTAAACAACCTACGCAGTATGAAGTGGGTGACTTAGTTAGAGTAGAAAAAGATATTCGCACGGAATCTGGTCATAGTAGGAAATTGTTGCCCAAATTTGACCATACAGGGTGTCTAAAGTTGTTGGTAATCATAGATATGAAATTGAGGATACTCCTATTACTAGAAAACTGGGATCAAAAGCTTATAGAGGCGTTTATGCAGTTGACAAACTTCACCCCTGGTTAGTTTTTAATCATGATGTGGTGTCAAGCGACTCAGAGTGATTTTATGATTTAATCAAAATTATGGAAGAACAATAGATAGATTAAGTTAATTTTGGTATTATGGTTAAATTAAACTGGAGATTAAAAAAGATGTTGAATAATTTGGTTCAGTGAATATGATAGTTGATATAATTATAATTTCGTAGCTACATTTGCAACGAAGAATTGAAATGTAATCTTTATGTACCTATGTGATAATATTTAAAAAAAAGAGAGAAAGACAAGTGAATATATGAACATGAGTGTGAGGGATGATGATGTTAATTAGGTAGGTACATAAATCAGTGATAAATATGTGATTCTAGAGTTTATTGCTATTAAGTAAAATGCATAACAGAGAATTTGAGAGTGAGTCGTTGCGGGTTAGAGTGCCTGCAACGATGTCTAATGTTACGAGTGAGTCGCTACAGGTGAAAGTTCCTGTAACGATGTTAGTGTTTAAGATTAAGTCGCTACAGGTAAATGTGCCTGTAACGATGTTAGTGTTTAAGAGTGAGTCGCTGCAGGTGAAAGTGCCTGTAACGATGTTAGTGTTTAAGAGTGAGTCGCTACAGGTGAATGTGCCTGTAACGATGTTAGTGTTTAAGAGTGAGTCGCTGCAGGTGAAAGTGCCTGTAACGATGTTAGAGTTTAAGAGTGAGTCGCTACAGGTGGTAGTGCCTGTAACGATGTTAGTGTTTAAGAGTGAGTCGCTACGAGTGAGAGTGCTTTTAGCGATGTTAGTTTTTTAAGAGTGAGTCGCTACGGACGAAAGTGTCGGTACCGTAGCGTTGTTTAGTTTTAAGAGTGAGTCAGTCAGTACAGCTGAAAGTACATAATACATTGTAATGATGTTTAGATAAAAAAAAAAGTTTTATTCATGTAAGTAATAAGAAAATTGATTGTATATGGGTTGTGTAAGAAGTAAAAAATAATTGTCAAATGTTGTTTCTGATATTATTATTATTTCTACTATTTCTCTCTGCCAAAGTCAAATTATTTTAAAGACTTAAATTATACTTAAAGATAAAGCGCACATTTATTTATTATGTTTTTTTATTGCTATTCTTGTTTAAAATAACAACGCAGGTTCGCGTTGGTTGTCAGGATTAGCCGAATGTTAGCTTAAGTATTGTTTAAGTCACTTGTTTGTTTGTATTGTTATTTTACGAAAATAAATTTGTAATACGTGAGAATAAGGGATGTTTTGTTTGTATATTATAAAGTTCTTTGCTACCTATCTGGTGAAACAAAACGTTACGTCATAAGTCATAAGTGTCAAAAATGACAACGGCATTTTTGACATTGGACTCGGAGAGCGAGCGAAATTATTGAATCTAACGAGGGTTTATGAAAGAAATAAGTACCTACTTACTAAATTAATATGGAAAAAGTGTAAGAGTGGCCAAAATAAAGAAGTAATAATGTAGAAATAATGTTTAATTTAATATACGGGGATAATAGTCGTGATTATCTGTTTGTATGTATGGTTTCTGCATCCTTCGGAAAACGGGCGTGATATGTGTAGGTAATTTAAGCATGTTAAATAAGACGCCTAGGAATGTCGGCAGAAACCAGCTACTGTTGCGTGTTGATGCATAAATAAACTTGAGATTGCTTTTAATAATGCAGATTTGTATATAACGGCTTGGTGGCACGGAAGTAATGGTTGTGTATGGCGCAGATGGAATAGTAAAACTATATTCAAGATGGTTGAAGTTTTAATTACAACTAAGGGCAAGAATCCAATGAGGCTGACAGAGGAATTAGCAAACGAGCAGATTGGTTCTCTAACCCCCTATTGTTGTAATCTTTGATAACTCGCTGCGTACCAAGCTTGTCGTCATCAAATCCGTATTCTCTAAATTCGACTCTACGCTAACGTCACAAAGGTCACTCTTGATCGGAACGTGAGGGTCGAAATGAGCGCGGGTGGATGATCGAGCGTTAGAGAATCTCAATAGCAATAGAAAAAACGTAAGAGCGGACAAAGACGCCGTTCGACGCAAATCGCAAAGTAAAGTACTTACCTACTAGGGCCTTATCTCTCTTTTTTTTAATTTGACTCGTCATAGTGACTGCATCCTGCCTGATGGTAAGCAGCCGATGCAGTCCAAAATAATGAGAGCGCTCCCCATCGTGGAATAAGCGCGGTAACGAGTGCACTCTTTCATGACGGCCTGCATAAATGCCGTTTCACTCCCCACTTAAAAGACCCTGGATTGTAGGAACTGGGAAACACATGCGCCGGCAAAGAATTCCAAAGCCGAATGGTATTACAGAGGAACGACTTGCCAAATTTTTTGGTACTAGTACTGATAGTCTGTACAGTATGATGGTAGTTCCTAAGACCAGCACGTGTAGTCCGGGAGAGAAAAGGAGAGGGCTGGATAAGATCAAAAAGTTCTTCAGAACACTCTCCCTAGTAATTCCGGTAGAAGGCACTGAGAGAAGCATTGTCTCTACGCAGCTGGAGGTCCTCAAGGGAGGCTGTAACCTCAGCATCTCCAATAATGTGTACCGCTCGCCTTTGCAGTCTATCAACTGCATCGAGGAGGTATTTAGCGGCGCCGTCCCATAGATGGGTACAATACTCCATACTCGATCGCACCAGAGTTTTGTACAGCAAACAGCGCTGCTCGGGAGTGAAAAACCGCCTCACCTTATTGAGAATATCCAACTTCCGGGAGGCAGTTAAAATAGCACTGTCGATGTAGCATTTTGGATTCAGTTCCCGGCTGATGCCCATGCCAAGAGCGCTGAGGTTCACCGGAATGGGTAAAGGAGAGTTCTGAAGGGAGGGAGGAGTAAGGAAGGGAGAGTTCTGAAGAGAGGGAGGAGTAAGGAAGGGAATTACCTTGGACGAGAATGCCTCTTTCTCCGAAACAAAATTTCGGCTGATTTTCGTTTGCTCTTTACAGCGGTTACCATTCCTCCCTAAATTTCGTTCATACAAGATAGGTTTGGCATCTAGATTATTAATTTTTGGAAAATTGTTTGAAATTTCAAAAATAATCGAAAACTTTATAAAATAATAGCAAACGAAAATCAGGAAACAAGGAGAAATAGAGTAGGCCCTCAGGTTCAAATCCACAGCTCAAACCTGTAGTAGAAAGCGTTGTTCATCATCATCATCATCATCAGCCTATTAACGCCCCACTGCTGGGCACAGGCCTCCCACGTGGACAATACACGTGGGGATATTGGGCCATAACCCACCACGCTGGCCCAAAGTGTGTTGGTGGATTTTAACGACTGTCATCTTATGACAACAAACGGGACCAATGGCTTAACGTGCCTTCCGAAGCACGGAGGAGCAAGAGATGTTTTCAATTTGGTCACCCATCTAGCGACCCGGCCTTGCGAAAGTGGCTTAGCAAGCTAGATCGCAAAGCGTTGTTCAGAAAATTTATATCCTTTCATAAATTAGTAAACGTTTTAGTCCCTATCTCATACTCAACCCTCCATTATTAAATTGCTATTCAATCTATAAGCAAGCCCTTCCGAGCTTATAAATTACAAATGGAAGCTCCAGCTATTAGGTCAATTAATTAACGTGACACACTACCACCCCCTCTCTTCCCTTGGGTGTCGTAAAAGGCGACTAACGGACTAAATACTGCAAATACATCCAACAACATAGAGCGGCGATGGGCTTCACCACCTGTAACGCTGAGCACATGTGCAGTCGCTATTTGGTGAAAAGTGGACTATGGTAGTCCACTACCACAGTCCACTTTTCACCTGCTTGAGCTATCATCATTGCCTAGTCTCTTACTAACCTAATCTAAAAGATTATTTTAACGTCGTTGCTTCTGTGCGCTGTGGTTTCTTGCGCCCGTTCTTTGCCACAGTAAAAAATGACGTCCTGAATGGTAGGTTAAAAATTTGGACGATTTAAAGTACTTACTATTTGAGTTTATTGATTATATAAAATATATATTTTGAGTTTGAGTTTAATGACAAGAATTTGTGAACATGATAGTCGGTTTGCCTGCACATGATTTACTACGTATAATTTTTTTTAAAGATTTTATACTTATCCTATCTTACCTACTAAAAATGTTTGACGTGTAAAAGAGTTTGTAATAAATCAATTTACAATAAATGAATTTAACTTCAAATATCGAAAATTTTGTTGAAAATTACAGTATATCCTCTCCTCTCCGCTTTAGTGCATGAGTACTGGGCCTAAAGGTTTAAACGTACTATTTACCTAGATTGCAATTGAAGTCCCTGATAAAAAGAGTCAAGACAAGCAAAGTAATCAAAGAGGTATTTAAAAGTAATAGGAGCCATATCGACCGTAGATATAATTGGACAAAAGACAAAGAAGTCGAAGACAGTCCCTGAAGTGTGGGGAAACGGACATATGTGTTCCCACGTCCCAAATACAGCGGGCACATTGAAGAGAAATGGCGGTGAAAGCTAACACAAAAAAAATAAACGTTTAAAACTGATGATTTTAAAACAAAACAATTAATTTGTTAAAAATAAATGTTGCGTACAATTAAGAAATACGTTTTGATTTTTCCCAAAAATTAAAATTAAATAAAATTGCTATTCTTGTTGTTAAGAAAGGTTGGTATGATCATTGATCTTATTTAAAAGGTAAAAGACCTTTTAAATAAGATCAATGTCATTAATGTAAATCGGTTATTACTTTTTTATTTATGTTATGATTTAGATGCTTTTAATCGTTTTAAGTTTACGTTTGCTGTGCACGTATATCATGTGGCAATACGTGGCTTGTTAATAAATGTATTTAAGAATACGTATAGTTTAACGTGACAGATGGGTTTATTAATAAATAAGAGAAATGTAACGTTAAAATAGACAATCCTTAATCCTTATTATCTAAGTCCCATCCGACGAGTAAAATAATAAAAATACTTTCAAAGACATGTTTAAGTGCAAGGCTTTCAAATCCGCTATCCGCTCCTCCTAACCTCTAACCCTCTTTGTTAATAATACCATTGGCTCGTCAAATGCAATGATCGATACAAGACCATAAGCCATCATTTCCGACGGTAGTCTGCCACCGGCCGGACCTGTGGATTGGTCAGTTGAATTTTACTCTGGGAACAATTTGTGACCCAACATGAAACCTAGGAGTATCCGCTGCATGAAGTTTTTCCTCACCCTGTTTAATATAATATGCATCGTGAGTAATTTGTATTCTACTTTATAGCCTATATGTAGTGACGTGATCAATAAAGTACGAAGCTTTGTGTTCTTGATGGCCTATTTCTTTAAGTGTATTGAGCTTTGGGTGTAATGTGTTATTGTGTTGGTATATAGTGTGCAACCCACCAACTCGCATTGGGCAAGCGTGGTGGGTTATGGCCCAATCTCCCCTGTGCTGGTGTCCATGTGAGAAGGCCTGTGCCCAGCAGTGGGACGTTTATAGTCTGACGATGACAATGATGTATTGTGATGCTTTGACATTGTCTTCTTTGTTTTTGTTTCTTTGTCTTTTTTTTCCTCATTTCCGTCTGTCTCTTGCTGCCGTACTCAGAGACGTCAATTAAGTTTTAATGACGTGGTTGTTTTAGATCGGCTCGATCCACTACTGGCTCTTCGGAAAGACGTTGCGTCTCTCTGTATATTGTACCGCGTATATCATGGGGAGTGTTCTGAGGAATTGTTCGGCTTGATCCCTACCGCTGATTTCCTTCACCGCACTACACGCAATCGACTGTCATTCCATCCACATCACTTTGAAGGATGGCGGTCTACTACTGTGCGTTTTTCACGAAATTTCTTGCCTCGAACTACAGTGTTGTGGAACCAGCTCTCGGCAGCGGTATTTCCAGACCGTTACTACTTAGGGATTTTCAAGAAACGAGCATATTCCTTCCTTGAAGGCCGGCCGGCCGGTTTTGCGGGTGTCCAAGGGCGACGGTGATTACTCTCCATCAGATGACCCGCCTGCTCGTTCACCTACTTGTTTTATAAAAAAAAGATAGATAGATATATGGCGAACTCTTCCAGACAACTATTGGTTTATGGACCTGGGAAAAGGGATAGAGAAAGTGCGCAAGTACCAATGAATAAATTAATAAATTAACAGTATTTATACATTAATACGTAAACATACATACTGATGTGTATCTACTTACACATACTTATACATAATATAAAATATATACCTACTTATAGAATAGTTAGAAAGAAACAGACAGAGATTTAAATATGGACAGGGACTTGGAGTGACGGATTTCAGGAGGTATGCTGTTCCAAAGAAAAGTTGGCTGGACAGTAAAGGAATCCTTATCCTGACTGTGTAAAGGGAGCATTGTGTGCCTATTACTTGTTTTATTTTGATTTTTTTATGTAACATCATGAAATAATATGACCTTTTGTCAATATTACTTACTCATACTGGTTAGCCAACACAATACATACAAAAATTATATCAGAAATACGAAATAAATAAAAATCTTCCAAAACACAGCTGTTCGGCCTAATCTTGATGGCGGTATGCGCAATGAACATGCGCGAGCGCAAGTCGCGGCCGGAGCAGTCGGCGCTGTCGCGAGGAGTGCTCTCATTCCTGCTAACCCTGGGCCTGTGCCTGGTGGTCACGGCGGTGCTCGGCTGCATCGGGGCACTGAGGGAGAACGTGCGGATACTATACGTGGTGAGACATACATTATCATACGTAATTCCTATGAATAGGGGTAGGCTGATACCACAGCTTTCAATCAAATATTACGAGAGGACGCTCGCGCTCTCGTAATATTTGATTTTTTGGGTTAAAAACTCTCAATTAAACTCAAGTTATATGAATTGCCTCTGAGGTATCGACTTTAGACCCACCATATTTTCAAAATGTTGTTGCATTGTTAAGCTACTTTATTTTGAAAATGCATTTGACTGAGTTTTGCCTAACACTAAAGGCTTATAAACAGCGCAACCAAGGGAGACATAGCAAAGTCCGTACAATTCTAGTAGAAAATAGTTGTAACAAAACTAAAGAGGCATTGTATTTCATTCTAATTAGTAAATTTTCACTAATTTTACAAATTAATAAATCGTCTCTGCATTCACGTCGCATTTATTCTAATAAAAAGTAATTGTGTTTGTTCTAAGTCAGAGCAGTTGAAACTCTTACACCTATTTCAAATACCCTACAAAGCTTTCGTCTTTAGTCTCGTTATCTTTCTTATAAGAAGACTGTCTTCTTCCAGCACGCCTGCTTCTTCATCTTCCTGGTGTCAGTGGAGGTGGTGGTGGGCGTGGGAGGAGCAGTGCTGAGCGCCTGGGTGGGGGGAGGCAGTGAACTCCGCACACAGTTCTTCAAAAACGTCACTATCGATGATGAAGTTTCCAGTCACCAAGCGTTTTGGGACCATCTACAAGCGGAGGTGGGCTTCATTTTTGTCAAATGAAATGTAACTAGTTATCATTTGATTTCTAAATATTGAGCCGTGCTTACTGTTCTTTAAGTGTGGAAATCTACTTGCGAAAATTCTTGAAAATTCAAATATTTTTTACCGTAGTTTAGGACATACTCCGCTTAGATGGAGAGACTTTCAGTAGTTAGATAAGAAGATAAGAAGGTCTGGCTCGGAGGGATGCTACAGTCACTAGCTACTGGGTCGACCATGCAGTTGCATTTTTCCAACAGTGGACTTGATACGGCCTAATTATGATGAACATGAAGAGAATATGATTTCTCCTTGTAATTTACGTAACTATTCCAGCAAATTTAATAAAATTATCATTAACCTTTACACACCCAGAACGAGTGCTGCGGTGTCGACGGCCCTCAAGACTACTCCATCCTTCAACGCGAAATCCCTCCCTCATGCTGCGCTCGCGCTCAAGCCCTCCGCGACGGTGGCGCCAGGCGGCAGATCCACGCAACTTGCCTCGCCAACAAGTCTTTCTACGAAATCGGTTGCGATGAGGCCCTACGCAGGAAGAAGGCGTTTAAAGGCAACATCTTCATCACTACTGGAGTCATCTTTGCTTTGGTTGAGGTAAAGTTTGGTCTACATAACGTTCTTAACTGTCGTCGCATTAAACATAATTCAAAAGTACCTAGTTAATACATTCATATATACACATAATCACGACTATTATCCCCGATGGGTTAGTCAGAGACTAGGCAATGAGGACAGCAAAGCAGTCCTCTACCATAGTCCACTTTTCACCAAATAGCGACTGCACATGTGCTCAGCGTGACAGGTGGTGAGCCCATCACCGCTCTATGCTGTTGGATATATGTGCAGTCTTTAGTCCGTTTGTCGTCTTTTATGACAATAAGGGAAGAGGGGGTGATGTAGTATTCTTTCACCGCTACGCGACACGGTAGTTAAGGGGGGTTGGACGGTCAGCGAAAATTCCGGGCCCTCGCGGGAGTTGCGCGGTGCGGGATCCGCGGTAATTCGTAAGCGCCATTCACATTTTTATCAAAAAGTTAATAATAGTACATTGTAACCCTAGGGGTGAAAGTAGCATATTTACACCCGAGACGCCTATAGTTCGAGGGAGTAAATAAGTCTTTCACCCGAGGTAAACACTGTGCTTTTTATTACGAATACAAGGAAAGTAAAAACAAAAACATGAATGTCTTTAGTCCGTTAGTTGCCTTTTACGACACTAAAGAGAAGAAAGAGTTTGGTAGTATTATTTTGATGAGCCCATCGCCGCTCTATGCTGTTGGATGCATGTGCAGTCTTTAGTCAGTGCGAAATATCTAAAATATTTTAAATAACAGATAATAGAAAACAACCATTTTTTCTGTTTTCACCGCCTAACCCCCCTTAATACTAATAGTAAGATTATATTTTATGTATTTACGACTAAGAGGGTTTACGCATTTCGGTTTCCCATACAAACTTTCAAGTCGACATTTTTAATAAACGATAAGCAAATTTAAATGAAACTTTGCATGATATATTAAAAAAGGAAGTGTATAGAGTGCCACAAGCGGCACTGTATCTCCATCGGTTAGGTAACCGTAAGTTTTGCGGTATAATAGTGACGCCGCCTAAGCTGCCGTAAAGTTTTTGTTAGACAACAAAAATACTAGCTGCCGTACTCCTGTAGGTCACGTGATAGGTTAGAAATTTAAGACAATCGCGAAGCGCAGAGTAGCGATTGTCTTGAATTTCGAGGTTATTTTTTTTATTAGACAATAGAAATCTAAATCCATACAAAAATTTCTTTTAAATAATAAGTCGTCTGAACATTATGACAAATAAAAAATATGTTACGGTTCCCGACCCGATTGAGATTAATGCCGCTTGTGGCACTCTATACGCTTCGTACTAGGATGCCGTCAAATTACGGCATCGTAACCGATCGTACTAAGTTGCCGCTTGTGGCACTCTATTCACTGCCTACACTTTGTACTAGGATGCCGTAATTACGGCATCGTAACCGATCGTACTAGAATGCCGCTTGCGGCACTCTATATACAGCCATTAAAAAATAGGGATCTAGAAATAGTTTGTTGAAAACATTTTTAAAAAACGTTTATTTCGCTGAGTTATTGCGAATTAAAGTCCACTATAGAAAGTTTTAAATCGCAATAACTAAGTTAAATAAACGTTTTATAAAAATGTTTTCAACAAACTATTTAGATCTCTGTATTTTATACTTTAGCATGCCAAGTTTCATAAAAATTGACTCATTGGTTTTTAAAAATTTCAACTTGGAAGTTTGTATGGGAAACCAAAATGCGTAAACCCTCATAAGTAAAATAACGGTTATATTGTTAATACAACATAACCGTTGGGCTAATTTAGAATACTATGAACTACAACAGTACTTATAGTTACCTAACCTTCCAAACAACTTAACATTGAGATTTTATACTTATTTATTTTGATTTTATTTCAGATTTTCTGCATCGTCTTATCTCTTTGGATGGCACGCACTATACGGGTGGAGCGTCGAAAGCTTCAGCAAAACCTACAAGCACATTTTGAAAGTTAATAATGCCAAGGACAAGATTTTCGATCTTCTTCACTACATGTTGCCTATTGTTAAAATAAAGTAATACGTCCACGAATTTATTATAATTAGGGCCGATTTTTTAACCCTTTGATAAAACTATAAGGTAAAATAATTAATATATAACCCTGTTTACACATTTTAATTAAAGGGAAACCCAAAAATATCGACTCTTTATCCAGGAGTTATTAGGGGACGGATTTATAATAATTAATATTACTTATGTCGTATTAAACAGCCATTACCGGGTCCCTTATCAGAAAATATTTTAAGGGTAATAAAAATGATTGCTTATAGGTTTTATCCAAAGATTAAAAATCAGCCAATAAGTGCAATGGTAAATGTTTATCCTAAGCTTGGTATCAAAGGAAAATTGTAAAATTATATTATAGTTGCAGCTTTTAGACGAAGTTAACGTGAAAATGAATTCAGAAGAAATTAAAACTTATTTAAAACATAGTTTAACGACATGCGGCGAGCGTACTTTGGGACTTAGTCCAAAGATTGAGGAAAACAATAACATCCTATTATTTACAATTTATTTATTATTATTATACTTATATCGAAATAACACTATTTTACAATTTGTCTATGACCAAATTGTTGTGTGGAGTTGCAAATGTTTTACACAATAAAAATCACATATAATAAGTATAGTTTTGTACTTACTATTATTTTCGAGTGTCATTTTATAATCTAATTATAATTAGTTAATTACATAACGTAGCTGTACTGTGATAAAATGGTAGTTTAAAACAGCTGAGGCTATTTAGCCATATGGGACCAAAGTTGTATTAAATTGTATGATCTAAGTTATTGTTTTCTGATTGACTAATGATTTTTTTTATTAGGTACTTACTTGATATGAATGTATTGTTTAATATTTAAGCTGCTTTGCTAATTTACCTTAAAGTTGTGTTTTTGTCGTGTTGAGTTTCGAGTCTATGATACATATTTATTATTTTTTTAAAGATATAAATAGAATAGAAAAACACATTTATTAATTTATCAAAATGCTTGCGCGGATTAAAACTATATCTTTAAAAACATACTAAACAGACAGACCAAAAACGTGCTATAAGTCAGAAAATGACAAGTCATGTTCAACTTAGTGTTAATTGGAAGACACGCTCACCTGATGACCACCCCAGGCCTGGAAAACCCGGATTCAGAGAGTTCAATCAAGAAGAGCTGGCAAGGAACTTAAGATTTTCGCCGTATCGGCGCCCCAGTTACTCTGTAAAGGCCCTATGCGGTCAACAGACTATCTTTTTCTTTTTGTAACACCATTATGTGTTCATTTACAAATGCTTAAGGGTTCAACATGTTTTTGAAAATGCGTGCGATCATTATTAGGTATTTCGAAAACATTTAATTGAAATTCAATGGAATGCGGGGCGATTTCAGCGATTCAGTTTAAATAATAAAAAAGTACAAAAGTTTTAATTTTCCTGTGTAACTTAAATAAATGAGTAAAGAAACCTTTGATTATATGAGTAAGGTCAGTACCTATTACCCCTAGATGGCTACGGTGGCCACACAATCTGTAATTTTTCTAATGATTAAGTATATTTTTTTAATGAATTTAGTTTTGTAATATTGTATTGAGAATTATTTATGTATAGGTACTAGGACAACACTCTTTTTACCTTATTAATAAATACGGAATAGTGAAGGATTACTTCTCTCGATGGCTCTTCTTTTATCATTATTGAATCATAAATTGACAGAAGAAGACACAATATGGTTTAACGAATCTAACTTTATTACGTGTGTAATAAGACTTTAAGTGTATTTAGATTTTAAGATTTCGTGTTTCGATGTCAATAGATTCTGTTGTATTTTGATTAAAGGTTTTCTTATCTAGCATTAGTACCTGAACGGCAGAATGTTTCACTTAGCATTTTATATTGTATCCTAACAGCGAAATCACGTTTGATAACATATAGAATAATACTACATTTCATATCACTAGTCTGTAATGATGATTGATTCTCACAAATAATATATTGTTTTACAACTCTTTATGTGCGATTAATGACAGTAAGTCACTCTTAAAATGTGTGCAAGTAGAGTAGTAGTAATAAAATTGCTCTGAACTCCTGGTTTTTTTTTATTTCACATGTCCGTAATTATTAAGCTGTTTTATCTCAGTAAAATAAATAATTACTTATTAAATCCAAAAACTAATGTAAGAAACTCATCGTTTTCTAGTGTTTTAATTTTGTTTTTTGTTTTACTATACTAACAGATTTACACGACAATAATTTCATAATTTCAATTGAATACCTAAAATTGGGTCACTTTTTAGACTATTATCTAATAAGTAAGCCGAAAATGGGCAATAGGCGCCTAGTCGTGTTAGTTATTAGAAAAATATGGAAAAAATCTTGATCTTGCACTTCTCAAATTATAAGGATTTAAAAATAAATCCTAAAAATTGACACCCTGTGATTCAAGTCAATTGCCGAAGCCGTTGATACATCAACTCGAGAAGATACGCCTGTCTCATTACGCGATCATTTTTAAAGAGACGTAGAGCTTGCATTGCAGCTGAAGCCAATCAGTTCGAACATTTGTTATACTAAAACCTTGTAAATCTGTTTAAATAAAAATCAAAACTAAAGGAATCTAACAATTGATTTAATTTTTTTTCTGAATTAAGAAGTAGCAATTAGTAAGTGTCATACCATTTTAAAATCCTGACTAAACGCGCCATCTTTTGATGTTCCTTGCCAAAACAGTGCAGTACATTTTTTTAAAGTACAGTCGTTTGGTGAAGGACATAATTTTTTTTGGTACTAAAATAAAAGAAAAATTAACTGCAACAATTCATATACTTCTTTGTCCAAGAAAGTAAATGCTATCATTCTGTATATTTTTTAGATTTTTAATTACCTCCGTTAAAGAATACTGTACTTTAATAAGTTTTGTACGTTTCTGAACGAAAGTTCCGGTTTTTTTTAATGTTAATGAACGCAGGGTTATTAAGTAGGTAAATCTATGAGGTCTATGGTAATGTAGAAACGATATCGTTATCACAGTTATCTCTTTCGCACCTTAAGTATTTATCAACGATACACACAATTAACACAACGAAAGCGCGGCCGGGAATCGTCTGGCGGCTGACAGTCTGACATCTGTCTACGATGCGTATTGACATATAAAACGTCAGACAAGCGTTACTTATTCATTTTTAAAAACATAAAGTGTCACAATCCTACTATAATGTTGCCATTTTCGATTAGAAATCAATGTTGGTTTTTAATTTATATAACAAAAACGGAGGTCTTTAAATTAATAATACGGTCTTAGATATGTTGACAATAATGTATTCTTCAAGTATTTATCCATTGGCGTCAAGTTAAAAGACTTTGGAATTTAGTACCAAGCCCCATAGTAAAAAAAAATTATGTCCTTTGTTTTATGTAATTCTTTTGAATCAATGTTGGTCACAAATCTAATATTTTATTTAAAACTGAGGCAGATATCTTTTAACTTTTAACTGTAATTTACATAAGGGTTATTCATGGTTACATTACACAAAAAAACTGACGAAAAGTTAATATTTGTAGTCACAGGACTTGAAAGATCATCACTTTAAATCCTTATAATTTGAGAAGTACATGACCAAGATTTTTTTTCATATTTTTCTAATAAGTAACTAACACGACTTGGCCTATTGCCCATTTTCGGCTTAACTTTGATTTCTGGGACATCCTGTATAAATAAACAGCTCTGTTTATTTTTATTTTTATTAATAAAAAACGATCATGGAACACAGATAATTTATTAAGAAAATTTATTCAACATCCAGACTTAACAGCAAGAAAATACTTTAAATAAGCGTTGTTTAAAATTAGATTTTTATATCACATTTAATATAAAAAAGTAATTTCAATTGTTAATGTTACATTAATTCTTGGATACCGATATGGCAACACGTCAAGAGCATCATAATATCGACTTCAATGTGCCTCGCGCGAGTCTTTTTCACTCTTTGATGAAGTTATTCTACCAATTTTTCAATCAAATTAGCGCCACCTGTTGACAATATGGCTTTGACATAAGATAAAGCTGGTTTGATCAGTATTCTTTCCGATCCAATCCAAATGAAGAAACTTGCACTTAGGCGTTTGTGTAACAACTTCTCTAGGGATACATTTTTCTTTCTCTATGTTCCAGTGTATTGTATAGAAGTCAAAGTGACACTATTGACGGGTCGCTGATTGTATCAGGGTATACCAACATTGAATTAACCTTTATGAATGAGGTGGGAGCTTCTTTTTTATCTTTAAAACCTTATAAAAACCACTTAGTATGATAGTTTTTCGCAATTTTATGCCCTGAGATGACTAGCAAATTTTGGTTGTAAGTAAAAACACTAAAAATTGCCTTACTAAGTAGTCTAAGTACTAATAATATAATATCTTTGAACTAAATCTAAGGCTCTAAATAATCTAAGTTACAAAACGCTTCAAGTCGTTTTAAAAATCTCATATAATTCTCCTATGTACCTTACTAAGAATGGGATTTTGCCCAATTGGTAAATTTACCATTTTAATTAGGTGAAATCAATATTTCAATTCTAATTGAAAGTTATTGATATACCTAATATACATATACTTTAAATATACTATCATTGACAACATTATTACTATAAATATTGAAGTGACTTTTTCGATCCGAATCAGATACTTATATGTAATTGTAATAAATATAAAAGATACCTACCTAAAAAATTACTCTCTTAGTAACTAAATATATTTTAAGGTTATTAAAATAAATTACTTAATATTCAAATAAAAATAATCATTAAAGCCATACTTAGTGAATATTATACAATAAAGATATTGCTTGCGGCCGCCCCGGTTACACATTCTCCTGAAAAAGATACCAGATAGTCAATCTTTGTCATTGATCCTTTGTTTTACTTATTTATAAATCGTAAAATGGCAAAAACAGATAAAAATTCACTTCAGGCTACATAACATTTATCAGGAAAATGTGAAACTGACAATGAACTATGTTTTAGCAATTATTACTATTTTAACGAGTAAGTATACAGCCTAGATATATGACAAAAGAGAGCGTGTGAAATAAATAAAACCTTAATAAATGCTTCAAATTATAAAATGCTTAAAATATCATGAAATCAATAATTAATAGCACCAATCCGAATCAGTGCAATAGACAATAAACAAAATAATTACAAAACCTAGTCTCTTTAAATCATGCAGTCTCCCGGCTATACTTAATAACATCCTCAAAAGTGTTTTTTGACCAAAACTAGTTGATTAATGCATTTTTTTATAAGGAAAATGTTTTTTCTTATATACTTATATGAATCATAACTATGTATCTCTACTTTTGAAAGCGTTTACGCGGTGTCCAGATTCACCTTTGAAAGACAGTAGCTAAAAAATAATTCAAATAAGTCTTTAGAAAATTAATATCTGTTCATTTGTACATACACACAGCTTCCAACTACCCTCCGTTTGCGGAGGAGAGTAAAAGGTAAAGGACAATATTTTAACTATAACTAATAAGACATAGAGTTTTAAAGTAAGCAATTCTACTTATATTTTATTAACTTTAACTTAGTTTAATAAAAATATTTCATTTAAATAATAAAACTAAATAATTTATCCATTTTATGATTTTTGTGTCAATTTAATACTTGTTTACCACTATTATACTCGTAGTTACAAAATACGAACCTTCTCTCTCCGTCATGTATTTAATTTGAGACGTTTGAGAGTAAGTATGTCGAAGGTTCATCAAGGTGTCAAGATCTGAACTGATCCTAACGTGATGTAGCAAATGTTTCATAAAATAGACGAACTGACACAAAACTAACGATCAGTAACTCTATACGCATCTAGGAATCGCTTCTAATCTATTATTCGATTCCTAGATGCGTATTTTATTAGTTGGTACGAGTAGGTACCTACTTAGCAGTTACCAACACCGTTCGAATATTTTTTATTTCGTTGTTTTCCCAAATCCAATATAAACATTTGAATTAATTAATTAAACGTGTAACTGTTATGATTTATCAAAGCATAGAAGTTTAATGTATTGAGATACTTTATAAAATTAAAGATAAAGAAAAATAAATCATAACTCGTTTTGGAATTAACAAACTAAACGAATAATATGAGACGATGGACAATGGCCTTAGCTGTAAAACTAATTTAACCCAATTTGTTAATCTTTAATATACCTAAATAAACTTAATTACGGAGCATTTGTACATCTTTCAGAGTACGGGGCGGTAGGTGTCTAGCCTAGACTTTTAGGTGTCAGCTTAAGCCGTCTCCCGGCTTTTCCCGTGTGTCTTTATGGAATGCGCCAGCCACAGTGCTAGGACTATACCAGCAACCTGAAAAGAAAAACATAGGTACTTACACAAAGTAACAGAGAAAAACAATACACAAAAACAAATTAAAGATACATCCAAAATACTGTCCTACTGGTGGGCCAAGGCTTCCCTCATTTAATATCAAGGCACCAAAGACTGATCATACATCCGACAGCATAGAGCGGCGATGGGCTCACCACCTGTCACGCTGAGCACATGTGCAGTCGCTATTTGGTGAAAAGTGGACTGTAGAGGACTGCTTTTGCGGTCCTCATTGCCTAGTCTCTGACTAACCCTTCAGGGATAATAAGTCGTCGAAGTAATAAGTCTTAAAAAATAAAATTTATTGTCACCCTTTCTTTTATAACGTCAGAAATATAGCAAAATGCCACCAATATCCTCAAAGGACATTTTTTAACATCAAATGAACGTATAATTACAAATGAGAACTCTCTGTCTGTTGATCATAACGTCTTTCTTTATAAATGACGAGCTTAACTTCTGATATAACAAATTGTATGTTATCTACATGAGTAGATCTAGATATTGGTATTTGGTACTCAAATCCAGTAGATAGTAAATATAAATATTTATTTAATATTATTTATTAATTTTTTTATAAGTAAGTATAACAATTTATGATGCGGTCAAATGCGCAGGAGATATTACATATCTACCTCACAAACGTATGCGCAAACGCAGGTGCACTTTCCCCTGCTTAATAGATATAGTGGAACGGAAGACCGCTAAGACTAGTGAGGGTTTTGGTTATAACAAATTGACATTATTTATTAGCATTGTCAAAAATAAATGATGACTAATTTTATTTTGGGAAGTAAATGGAACAAAGCTTCAAGGTCCCCTCGGCAATCGATTGGCGTCGCTCCGGTTGGAGTCATTGAGGTATTATAACTAGAGCAGCCAATATATATACAAAAAATTTGCTCAGCTAGATGGCAGGCGACGGACGCGTGTGACGTGAGAACATGTGACAAAGGCCGCTTCGTTGTCATTTTAGGCCGATTTGTTGTCATGGCAGCCCATATATCATCCTATGCAACAAAAAAAACTAACGTAAACACCTCAAACAGCAGTCACCATAATTGTAAACTTAAGATGACTGAATGGCTAAAGTTACTATCGTATTATGAAGTCGAAAATTTATTCCACATTGTTAGATAATTTTGTATAACAAATAGTTTATTAGATAATTTATTAGCAAGTGCACTTTATTTTGCATTGTATAAACATATTTTAGAACGAAAATGGGAGAAGGGTTGTGTACGTACATATAATTATGTTCGGATGCATAAATTCTGCCTATAGTTTTATTTGGTTTTCATTTTTTAATTAATATTTTTGATTGATAAGCACTTGATAAGTAGCATATTTTTTTGGCAAAATAGAAGGTTCTAGTACTTAAATAACAGGCTCGGCCTAGCCTAGGTACTAGTGATTTGTAAAGTACCAAAATATATATTTTTTGCTTTAAAGTTTATATATAATTATTTAAAGTTATACTAACATTACTAAACTAGACCATAAGCAAAATTGTAATTAACTGCACTAACATTTTATGGATGTATTTTCTTCGGAACAAATAAATTTATCATAAGTATCTCTTATCTTATATGCCGCAACTCAATTCTCAAAATCTTTCTTCGCGATGTCGTGTCCAGTTATAATACTTCACTAATTGGATTGTGTCTATTATTTTTTATGACTCGATCTTAGAGCATTAAAATTTAATGCTTTATGCACTCGATGGAATAACGCTAACAACACTGACCTAGAAGTAATATCGCTGACTATAACGGGTTGAAGTCTTGCCCACATCCAGGTGCTATATGCGAATGCGAATCCTTCTGGGTAGCTTTCTAAGTTGGTCTCATCATCGTCAGCCTATAAACGACCCACTGCTGGGCCTCTCCACATGGACAACATTACATGGGTAACCATAGGTAGATTGCCCACCACGCTGGCGCAGTGCGTGTTGGTCGGGTTAACGACTGCCATCTTACGACGACCACCGGGGGCTAACAGCTTTACGTGCCTTTCGAAGCACAGAAGAGCTCGAGGCACTTAATTTGGTCACCCATATAGTGATCGCAAACCGAACGCGCTAACCGCTGCGCCATCGAACTTTTTTTTTTTTTAGCCAGTGTCAAGTTTTTAATAGTAAGTAATAATTATTTTTTAGCCAGTGTCAAGTTTTTAATAGTAAGTAATAATTATTTTCTTTACATTAAGAAGATGATAATGAGTGATAATAAACATGTAAATGATTTTCCCCCAAACCCCTCGAGACTCAATAAAGCTGTGGGACTTTATTGAGGTCTCACACGGACTTCTTGAGGGAGTTTGAAAAGTGATGTTGCAATGTTTTATTTGCTGACACTCATGTACGTTCACGAACACTTAACAGTAAATAATCCACCATTATTTCACATTAATATTCGACAAAACACAAATTATAGAATATAAAACAAAACTGCAGACATGACGCTTCACATTGCCACCAAAAAGTCTGAACTCCTCTTAGTTAGACTAATCTAAATATTTTTTTGTAATTAAAATATATGAATTATTTCATCATCAACATCATCTTCGCCTCTTACATCTTTCTAAGATGATTCAAAGAGCGTCTTATTGTGAGGCCTGGCGCATAAAGGCCAGAGTTATTTAACTTATATTAAAATAGCTAAGGTAAGTAGGTACCTAGTATGTTAATAACATTCCAACATGTGTCACTAAGTTACAGAGAATTTAAGCTGACTCGGACAAAGGTCCAGCCAAAATGCCTTAACAAGAAGCCTACATTACATTTTTACAATTAAAATGTTCGCTAAACTACATGTTAGTTTGTTAGTTGTTATTGCTATTAGGTTAAATCAGGGGTTAGATTCTCTAAATCTTAAGCACGCGCTCACATCGACCCTCACGTTCCGATCAAGATTGACCATTATTACGTTAGAGTAGAGTAGAACTTAAAAAACCGGACAAGTGCGAGTCGGACTCGCCCACCGAGAGTTCCGTACAAAGAACGTGCATATATATTTTTTTTCATTCTTCGTCGTAAATCGAAAACTATATACATCATAAAAATAATTAAAAATCTGTTTAAGCTTGACACGTTTAACTCAATTCAAAATTTGGACCGCCGGCGCCTATCCTTGGCATAAAGACCCTGTTTTTGAATGATTTAATTACAAATGTACACTTTTCAGATTTTTCTCTATACTTGTAGTATAAGATGGTAATATTTGCCAAATTTCATAGTTCTAGGTCAACGGCAAATTTCTATGAATTTTGATTCCCTTGAGAGCGCCGAAAATACGTTTTTTGCGGCATAAACGGCCGTATCTTTTTTTACGTTAACTTAGGAGTTTGGTTTTTTCACAGCTTTATAGACACTGCAGACTTGACTACATCGTTTTAATTTCAACTTGATACTCTCCACGCGTTCCTTAGATAAAGGGTCTTGACAGACACGACAGATGGACAACAAAGTCCTATGATCCTATAAGGGTTCCGTTTTTTCCTTTTGAGGTACGGAACCCTAAAAACATACTTGATACGCAGCTAGTTAACAAATCCGTTACAAAATCGACATCTAGGCGCGTTAGACGAAACTATAATAGCGACATATATTGCCTACTTATTCGCGGACATCAAATGTAGGTAATAATCATAGTTAACAGTTTATTAAATGATTCATACACCACAATCTTGTTTGAGCAATAGTCACTGAACAACTTACGTCACTTCACTAATAATAGTCAATAGTCAATAGTCAAAATATATTTATTCAATAAACTCAATTAATAAGTACTTTGAAACGTCCAAATATTTTTTAACCTACCACCCATTCAGGACATCATTTTTTAACTGTGCCAAAGAACGGGCGCAAGAAACCACAGCGCACAGAAGCAACGACATTTACAAAATATATATATATTATATGTCGTTACCAGGTCACAAAATACAAAATATGAATTTGAAAGTAAATAGTTTAATTAAATATGGTGCTCTATATAAATTAATTATAGGCAATTAGAAATAGCTGTTGGAGTAGGTACTTGGAGCATTTCAGACCCAAGCTGTTTTGTCTTCTGTATAATCCGACACTTTATAAAAAGCTTTTTTATAAAGCTTTTCTTTGATTTTGATTTTAAATTTATCAAGATCTAATTTCTGAATATCATTTGGTACTTTGTTGTATAATCGTACACACAGACCCTTAAAAGAATTATTTATTTTATGGAGCCTAGTATAAGGCACTGCTAATTTGTTCTTACTTCTAGTATTTAATTTGTGAATATCACTGTTTTTTGAAAACATTTCAATATTTTTATGAACATACACAAGATTTTCATAAATATATTGTGATGCAACTGTCATTATACTTATATCCTTAAATCTCTCTCTGAGAGAGTCACCAGCCTGTAGGTTATATATTGCTCGAATAGCCCTCTTCTGCAGCACAAAGATAGTTTGAATGTCGGCAGCATTTCCCCACAGTAAAATGGCGTACGACATTACACTATGAAAGTAACTGAAATAAACTAACCTAGCTGAATCAACGTCAGTTAACTGACGGATCTTCATTACTGCATAAGCCGCAGAGCTAAGTCTATTCGACAATTTAGCTATATGTGGGCCCCACTGAAGCTTGGCATCCAACGTGATGCCTAGAAACACAGTGGTGTCCACAGGATTCACATTCTTATCTTTAATTTGTACACTAGTTATTACCTGCTTAACATTAGGCAATACAAATCTTACACATTTGGTTTTTCCCTCGTTTAATAGCAAGTTATTAACACTAAACCAGTGAACAATCTTTGAGACCGCATTATTCACATCGTCATAATTTGGGTGTTGTCGTTTCACTTTGAATAAAAGTGAAGTATCATCAGCAAACAATACTATCTCATGACTGTCTTTTACAAAATAAGGTAAGTCATTAATATAAACCAAAAACAAGAATGGACCAAGTATTGAACCCTGCGGAACTCCCATTTTAACCACTGATCCCGGAGATCTTTTACCGTTAATGTCGACCTTTTGAATCCTGTTACTCAAGTATGAGATCAGAAGGCTCAAAGAAGCATCCCTAATTCCATAGTGGTTAAGCTTCCTGACCAAAGTTTCATGTAAAACACAATCAAAAGCTTATTGCCTAATTTGGACAAATAACGACCTTAGGCACTTATAAATGTTATCTATTATGTATAAATGTCAAATCTTAAGCTTGACTTAAGAAATAAGAGTTTAAGCTCGACGGTAAAAATAGACAAGTGCTTCATAAACCCTTTAACGGGCAGAGGGATGTATATTCCCACCATATTTTGAACTTTATACAATTGAGATAAGGTCGAAAACCAATGTAAAATTTGAACATGCTGTGCCCGTTTATCATTGCTGTAGTCAAGTTATTAAGATCCAGTACAATTTTGACGTTACTCGTATCGTTAACCGTCAACCAAATGAACTATTAAATCAACTATTTTTTTTTAAATGGATTGTAGCTTTGTTGACGAAGAATATGTGAAACTTACTTTTTTTTAACAAATCATTTATGAAGGCCGTTTTTATCTACGTTATCTAGTAAATCTTTTACTTACATTTATATTACAGGGCACGGTCCATTTATTTGAAGAGGCAAACGGTAGCGTGCCATGCGAAGTTGTGTTTTTTGTGTTGAAGGTGAAAAAGGGCGTTTGAGAATATTTCACGGAAACCTAGGGTCGTTTATTACATAACGTTTTCGGGAACTAGCGCAATCTGATAGGCACTTAACCTACACAATTATTACAATAGTAAAACTATGTCTAGATTTAGAAAACTATAAGCACCAGGTTACGTGTGAGCATACTATCGCGCTCCGAAATGGCAATTAACAATTTAATGATTAATGTTTACGCGAGCACTACTTTATTACATTTTAGGGTTATGATTTTAGTTAGATCTGAAAAAGTGTTTCATTTTTATGATAACTAAGTACTAACCTTTAATTCCGAAAAAGCGCTTACGCAACAATTAAACTTAATTAGTTCCTTAAATCATTATTAAATTGACGTCAGTAAATGCGGCAGCAAGACTCATATTTATTTAGGTTTCTAATAAAAATTTAAACAGAATTTACGTTGGAGGAACTAAGATCGCATCTGTACCAAAACTACCGAGAAAGTCGTGTTGACTAAAAACTCAAATTGAAACTAAAAGTACCTACCTCCAAGATAGATTGTGCCCCAAGAACAAAGACACAGAGCCACAAGCACTTGTTAGTAGATATCTGGGTGAGGCAGTTAAAGTCAAAGTAGTCAATAAAGCCACAACAATCACACTAACTAGGTAATTTACTACTAACCTCCAAGAAGCAGAACAGGATACCACAAACGATGACAGTGAGCCCAGCACTATGGATGGTCATGAGGATCTTGTCTTCGCACCCCTCCTTGTAGAAGGTGTTGTGGGTGAGGCAGTTGGAGCGCTTCACTTCGTTGGAGGAGTCGGTGGAGTCAGGGGGACAGCAGCTGTAGGGGGGGTTGAGACGGGGCTCCGATGCGCCGTAGTTGTCAGGGCCGGTGATACCGCAGCATTGCAGCTGAAAGTTGGAGGTTATGCGTTAGGCCAGCGTAGTACAGTTGCGTCAAACATAATTATTAAAACATTTTAGGAGGTGAGTTTTGTGATACTGAGCAAGCAATTGTGCTTGTAAACATACAACCCGCCTAAGGTGAAGCAGCCATCGCATCACATAAAACACATAGGCCACTTCTGGTTTTCGGCTATTATGTAAATAAGTAGTTATATCCATTTAATAAGAAATCTTTAGTTCAGTCATTTTAAAAATCGATGCCTCTTAACATTTTTAAAATGTACCCAACATCTCCCTAAATTAGCAGCATACTTAATAACTTATTATTTTTTCCGCAAATTATCTTTGAATGTCAAGCAGTGTAAGTGTGCATTTATTAGCAAAAAGAATGTAACGCGCTAATTTTTACAAGGTAAGTTACAACGTTGTAAGTATATGGTTTGGTAAGTAAAGATGTTGTCAATGTATCCTGAAAATGAGTTTAATTTTTATTATGTTCATTCAAATGGGCTAAATATTTGGTATATTACGTATATTATATACCTATTATACCAAAAAATGTAGCCCATTTGATTTATTAGGTGGTCGGATAACTAAATGCGATTTTTCGGAGCTTTTACTTCTCGGCCAGCCGGCCGAAATGGACTAATAAACTAATAAATATAATTAATCATTATTATATAATAATTGCTTTAATATTTTTAAGTAAAGTACACAATATATCTTCAATTGATTTGAAGCTTTAGTTTACGGCCGCATGTTTACATACAAGTAAACACTTTTACATTAGTTAGTACTTATTTGACGGCGGAACCCTGAGTCGTACCCGTACCTTTAAGCGGAGCGATTATGGTACTTTTCGGCAAAGGTAAAATTTATGTGGACGAAAATTAAAAAACGGCGATAAGATTTAATGAGACAAACTATGTTAAGTTAACCTGTGAAATCGAGATTCCGGCCGTTTCAAATATTATTATGATGGCCGAAAACCAAGAATAAAGGACCTACTTTTCAGCCATATGTTTTAAAAACGGCCAAAAACTGGATTATATAAATTTACTTCTCGGCCATGTTTAATATAAAAAGTGACCTGTTTCCATAAAAATAAGAGTAAGGCATGAGAAATTTTATTACAAAATATAATTTAAAAAATTATGTTATTTGCACAAAACTAAAAAATACATGGACGAAACTTAACATAAAATACGGCCGAAAACTAAAATAGATGGCTGAGAAGCGGCAATATCGCAACCTTTCGATGATTATTTTTTTATAATTATAACCATAACCAATAACCATAATGTTTACATAGACAAAGTATAAAATTGTATTGGTTTAATTAAAAAAAAATGTTTTTTTAATATATTTTCTTTTACTCTGTCATGGTAAAAAATCGCTCTGAATACGAAACTGGCTAAACTACCCTATCTTATATACGAAGTGTTGTTGCCAATCCAGAAGATTTATATTTTATTAATCTATGCCCTGCCATTTTCTAATCTAGTACCGTTTAAAACGGAACACAGTAATGCAGATTGGCATCAGAAATATATGAAAAAAGAGATGATTCAGATGATCAATGTAGTACATGTCAAATTAACTTCGTTTGTGAACAAATTGTACGGGCAGCATATTAGGGAAAGCATACACACGACTGAACAAGCCATATTACATTGTTCTGGATCCTGTCCCAGAAGTCCCGGTAGTAGGAGTCCTCCTCCCGAGTGGACTTGTTCTTGATGAACGAGGAGCGCAGCTGCGTCTTCATGCCACCCTCTAGCTGCGGCCGGAGAGCAGCTGCCGCGATGCCAACAGACAGCTCCAGCAGAATAATCACGACGAGGAGACCTGCAAACTGGTTAAAGAGAGTATTAAATCGGCAATCAACGTCAACTGCATAAGGCCGTAAGGAGTTTCTCTCTATTGGTTTTCAATAGGTAAACAGAACAACTGATAAACTAACTATCTTATCTCTAACTGCTGGAACACAGCATTGCTATTTACTTCGATGTTATAGCGACGTATTTAGAAAATATAGTTTTTTAGTACTTCTTTTGGCTTGGCCTTCATCTCATCTCATGTGATGATAAGACCAAAGATGGAAGCGCAGCTTAACCGGAATCTTTAACTAAGGAGCACTACTAAAATGTGTAGTGTACTAAACAAGCCATGCCGCCATCCGATCAGAGTACAGACAAGAATCGAACAGGACCTCTGGGCTTGAGAGGCACCTACCACCGACCACTTCTTCTTCTTTTCGAGTAATGTCAGCGGCAGTCAAATTCTACCTGCCATGTCAGCAGCCCTCTGGTTGGCTTTCACCAAATCCCTCCATCGTGCATGAAGTAGAGCGTTAGGGACAGTGGCTGTCACACACAGTCCTTTACTATCTATTATGATACTTACGATGTACAAAAGCTTAGGGCTCTCCTTCCACGCGCCGAAGCAGCCGAAGGCCGCCACCAGGATGATGAGCACCCCCACCGCGATCAGCACCGCGTCGGTCTCGTGCCCCGTGGGCTCCTTGCCCGCGAAGCTGCTGATCATGCCCATGTCCACGCATGCTGTAGCGATGATCACTATGCCGAAGATCTGGAGAAGAAAATTGTGTTGTAAAGTTTACACGAACATTGCACCCTTTGCAGGAGCCATAATCGCAGTCTCCTATTGGGAACATTTTGTGTACGAGTGTAGCCAAATTTTAAATTCTATCTTCTATATTAATAAAAATGAATTGCCGAAATGTTTGTACGCGCATCACTTCAAAACGGCTGCACCTATTTGGGTAATTCTTTTTTTGTTGTATTCGTAATTGTCAGGACTAGGTTAGTGTGAAATTTTTTTTTTGGAAACTCGTCACGGGATACGGGTTGTTCACGCAGGCGAAGTCGCGGGCAGGCCGCTAGTAGAAGACAAAAGAAGAGAAAGCACACCTCACATTTGCTCAATCATAGGAAAATGAGCTATTGGGCTATGCTACCAACACTGTTACTATTACAACAAACTTAGAAAAGTGATACAACATGGGGTCCTTTGAACGAGATGTGAAAAGGCAACTTGCAGGTTGACAAGGAGAGGACGGCTAATGCGTCAAAATTTTGCTTCACTAGCTACAGTTATCTGGATTTTGCTTTCATTTATGATCAGGTGAAGCAGTTAGCAAAATCGACTGAATAGAATAAAATAACCGGACAATTGTGAGTCGGACTCGCCCACCGAGGGTTCCGTAGGTGCGTACACCAAAATTATTAGGTACCTACCTATTTATAAAAAAGGAAAGAGGTTACTTTTTCACTCTTCGTCATAAATCAAAAAGAATACATTATAAAAAAAAATAAAAAATCTGTTGACGCTTGTGCCAATAAAGCCCTACATACGATACCCCAGATGACACGGTTAACTCAATAAAAAATTTGGACCGCCGTTCTTGGCATAAAGACCCTGTTTTTTAATGATTTAACAACAAATGTATTATTTTAAAATTTTTATTTATACTTGTAGTTTAAGGCGGTAATACTTGCCAAATTTTATAGTTCTAGGTCAACGGAAAATACCCTATAAATTTTGATTCCCTTGAGAGTGTTGAAATATACGTTTTTTGCGGCATAAATGGCCGGATCTTTTTTTTACGTTTACTTAGGATTTTTTCACAGCTTCAAGAGACTGTAGACCTGAGTATATAGTTTTAATTGCAACTGGATACCTACACGCGTTCCTGAGATAAAGGGTCTTGACAGACAAACAGACGGGCAACAAAGTGATTCCATAAGGGTTCCGTTTTTCCGTTTGAGGTACGGAACCCTAAAAAAGAGTCCGTACACCGCACACCTTTTATCCAAAACCAGTAGACTAAACAATAGACTGCAAAGGCGGCTCAAACAAAATACAAATGCGTAGATGATATAACCTTAACCCTAAAACGCGTAGTAGAAGGAAAGTAAGCATGCCACCCACGCTGGCCAGATTGGGTAAACGATCCCACCAATTAACCCATCGTATTCCAAATGGTTCGCCCCCGCTGGCAACGATGCCGGTGACCTCGTGGGTGTACGTTAAAAATGTATTACTATACAACAAATTGGAATAGAGTATTATTTGTAAATGGGCGTATGTCGTTGACCACGCTTGGTGCATATTAGCAGGGTTAATATCATCATCAGCCTATTAACGTCCCACTACTGGGCACAGGCCTCCCACGTGGACAATAGCACGTGGGGATATTGGGCCATTACCCACTACGCTGGCCCAATGCGGGTTGGTGGGTTATAACGACTGTCATCTTACGACAACATCCGAGACCAACGGCTTAACGTGCCTTCCGAAGCACGGAGGAGCTCGAGATGTTTTTAATTTGGTCACCCATCCAGCGACCCGGCCTTGCGAAAGTGGCTTAGCGAGCAAGATCGCAAGCCGAACGCGCTAGCCGCTGCGCCATCGAGCTCAAAGAATTAAGTTTTAGATGTTTTGTATATGGACCGATTGTTATTACATAAACTAAATGGTAACTTTTGATTTTGCTACTGCATTGTAAATAGCTTTTCTCATGTATTTATTGTGCTTTATTCATACACTTATATCTGCCATGTTCATATTCATAAGTAGTTCAAAGGTTGATTCTCGTTAAAGATAAATGTACATCGTACGTACCCGTATAGACTTAAGTTAATTATGGGTAATTGGCAATAGCTATTCACCTGGGCCACCCTATTAAGGGTAAAGAAGTATGAAATTGCGAAAAAAAATCACTGTTGTTCCATACATAAGGTTAAATAGTTTTTACATTTTGGATGGCCCGTTGCGAGATTATAAAACTATTACCAAACAATATTTATACTGAATGTTTCTTTGTTTCTCCCATATGTGTTCCGATAAAATTACTCCACAGATATAATGCGACCTTTATTATAAGCACTTACAGCCTACAGCAGAGAAGCTGTAGTATATAATTAATTAGCGATTAGGGAAGAAATCGTTTAAATGTGACTTTGTTATCACTTCCGTGGTAAATAATAGACCACATTGTGTTGCGTTATTTGTAGAGTTACTGGTCTGTGGCAGCGTGGTGTGACCACTGATGTATTATTATAATTATTATAATATTAATATAAGTAGTATTAATACATCAGTGGGTGCGACCTTGTCGCGTGTTGCTGTAAAAAGCGTCAGGCGCCATTTCCTGTGTACACACGGGAGGTAGTTGCGTACTCTCACGCGACGTTAAGTTTCTGAAACTCAGGCTATAAGATAATCTAAACTTTCGTTGCCAGTAATTCGTCATACACTACTATGTGTATGTATACTGTGCTTATTGCTAATGAAAAAAACAGTAGCGTCCGTATATTGTACGGTAAATTAAGGGCCAACGAAGTTTCAGGCCCCTGCTGGCCTGCGCTGGTCGCGCACCGTCAGACTGTATGCTTGTTGGCCGGCAGTATCATTGGACTTCTTGGTGCGAAAGTGAAACTAGTAGTACTGAGTACTTCACCAGAATTGTACTTTGCGCTGAATAGGGCTCATTTGAGGGATTTTATCTATTACCAAACAACCTGTACTAAATCTCGTTTTCATTATCGCGATCGTATGGTGAATAAAACTCTCGACAGTTTCAGACGTTTTAAAGCGACGTATGTCACAGCGCCGGACAATTGCATAAAAGATTATCACTTCCGACGCGAATCAGACTGGAAAGCCACAACACAACATCTGGCCCACGCTCTATGCAGTCATTCATGGCTGGCGGATGACCAAAGCCTTGTGGAATTTGTTCAAGCGACGGCTTTTTTTCTTCGAATTCACGCATACATACATCCAACAGCATACTGCGGCGAATGGGCTAACCACCTGTCTCGCTGAGCACATGATTGTGCAGTCGCTATTTAGTGAAAAGTGGAAGCATACGGCAGAGGACAGCTTTTGAGGTCCTCATTGCCTAGTCTCTGACTAACCCTTCGGGGATAATAGTCGTCATTGTATGTATGTATGTATGAATTCACGCATTCACGATTAAAACAATGGAAAAAACTGTTTGTGTTTAATAAATTTCATAAAACAGTTACGTAGGTACGATGAGTCAACATCGTATTGTTCCCATCTATGGGACGGCTCCGCTAAATACCTCCTCGATGCACTTGATAGACTGCAAAGGCGAGCGGCACGCATTATTGGAGATGCTGAGGTTACAGCCTCTCTTGAGGACCTCCAGCTGCGTAGAGACATTGCTTCTCTCAGTGTCTTCTACCGAAATTACTACGGAGAGTGTTCTAAAGAACTTTTAGATCTAATCCCGCCCTCTCCTTTCCTGTCCCGGACTACACGTGCTGGTCTTAGGAACCACCATCATACTGAGCAGAATATCAGCACTCGTACCAAAAAATTTGGCAAGTCGATCCTCTGTAAGACCATTCGGCTTTGGAATTCTCTGCCGGCGCATGTGTTTCCCAGTTCCTATAATCCCGTGTCTTTTAAACGGGGCGTGAAACGGCATTTATGCAGGCCGTCATGAATGGGTGCGCTTGTTACCGTGCTTGTTCCACGATGGGGAGCGCTCTCATTATTTTGGACTACATCGGCTGCTTACCATCAGGCAGAATGTAGTCACTATGACGTGTCACATTAAAAAAAAATCGTCAGTATTGATAAAACCGCCATCCATTCGCTGTCGCTAATTTATAAATCATTTGCAAAAGCACCGAAATTATAATCTTATTCGTACATTCAAACCTTATTTATACCTATGTTAATAGAAAAGAAAAAAAATACGAAAAAAAGTGTTAATTCAAGTATATTCCACTCACAGATGCTCTTTTATTTTGAGGTTAACTCCACGGAACAGCCCCCTTACTCTTGAAACCGTTCGGTGTTGGATCGGATTGGTATTGTGAAATTTCGTACTTTTAAGTTACGATACCAGCGCTAACTTGGATTCATATTAGGTGAACAAAATCCCATTGAGTTTTGTATTTGTTTAACTCAATATCCGCGCAATATGATTTTTTTTTTATTCTGCAACGGGTTAGCGCTTGGCCTTCATCTCACCTGATGGTAAGTGACGATAAGGCCGAAGGTGAAAGCGTGCTTCACCCGGAATCCTCAACCACTGAGGAACTGGCTATCTTAATACACAACTATGCTATAAACATCGTTGTTATGGCGACAGACTCAGATAAGGTGGTGGTAGCTAGCCAGGCAGACTTAACAGCCCTACCACCAACCAAACCGAGCACACAAATATGTACCCCCCGCTGGGAATCGGACCCGGGACCTCTGGGTCTGAAACCGGTGGCTTAGCCACTAGACCACGGCGGTTAAAATGAATCCATATTAGCTCTGGTGTCGGAACTTAGGAGTACGAAACTTCACAATACCAATCTCGATCGATCGGGATCGCTTTCAAGAGTAAGGGGGCAGAACAAATAAAGTTAAAAAGTATCTAATGTAAACTACCATTTGGTTTACTACCATTTGGTTTCGAACGAAATTAAAAACTCTTGCGCGCACGCACGTTTGTTTCGAAGCATTTCGAAGCTCACACACAGTTTCGATGTCTCTGCGCCGGTCGCCCTTGACACATTTTCTCAATCAAAATACACGCTTCATTACGATTTGTGGAGTCGGAAAGTATTTGGACACAAAATAGTGAGCTCTTTTTTCTTCGATTACATAAATCAAAGTCTTTTTTTGGATTGAATTTTTTTTACTTATATTTATTGACATAAAACTAAGCCTGTATCTTTACGCCCATGTACGAGTATTTAATACTAGAGAGTACCTATACTACTGCTGTATTTACTATACTTTAATGAGATTAGTTCTTGTAAATTAAAGAAATTCAAATAAATTGAGTTCCTACATACTTACAATTAATAAAAAAAGGCTGTCGAAATATCTAGTTTTTTGTTTACAATACATTAGCTTGCAGTGAACGAATTGCATATTTTATCAAAAATATTGGAACTTCTTACAATTTAATTCACGAACCTCTAAAATAGCTAATAGACTTATACTATTTACTATTCAAAGCACATAATGCTTACGTAACTTCAGGTCGTAAAACAACTAAACCACAAGGTCCGTGGCTAAGCGAAGCGCTCGATGATTATAGGTTTAGATTCAATTCCCAGGTAGGGCAAAGTGTGTTTCGGATTTTTTGATGCATGGTCAGGGGAAACTAGGGGGTGTCTACATCACATAGACACGGACGACTCAAGTGAAGTTGCAGATGATCATACAGCAGAAGAGAGTTTCAACGCAATACACGAGGCGGACATCGTCCAAATTTGAGAGATGCCCTGCAACTGTTAATCTGCTCTAGAATTAATTAACTAATTTCCTATTTCGTTATTAAAGAATGGTTGCCTAGATAAGCGACAATGTTTTATTTTTTGTGCGAGAAAAATAATACCCGTGGACCCAGCAGTAGGCTTAGTATCAGTAGTATCCGTAGTCCACCCAGGTGAACCACGGGTTTGCGTCAGTATCCGTAGTCCACCCAGGTGATCCACGGGTCTGCGTCAGTATCCGTAGTCCATCCAGGTGTACCAAGGGTCAGAACAAGTACCCTTATTCCACCCAGGTGAACTTGTCAGATGGTAAGGAAGGGGTTTGTGATAGCCAACACGCATTAAAAAGCGTGGTGGTTAAACTAATACTCATCAATTTGCGGTCTTCATTGCCTAGTCTCTGACTAACCCTTCAGGGATAATAAGTCGTCGTCGTAATAAGTCTTAAAAAATAAAATTTATTGTCACCCTTTCTTTTATAACGTCAGAAATATAGCAAAATGCCACCAATATCCTCAAAAGACATTTTTTAACATCAAATGAACGTATAATTACAAATGAGAACTCTCTGTCTGTTGATCATAACGTGTTTCTTTATAAATGACGAGCTTAACTTCTGATATAACAAATTGTATGTTATCTACATGAGCAGATCTAGATATTGGTGACTATGTATATATGTTAATAATACCGGGTGGGTGACAAATTTTTTCTGAAGAACCCTTTGCACAGTTACTTATGCTTATTACCAAGTCTGCGATTAAAACGATAGTGATACACAGACGGACAAACGGACATGACACAACAAAAAAGGGTTCCTGGCTTACAAAACCATAAAAGGGGTACAATCACCAGTTCACTACCCGATTATATATGATGTGTGATGTGGAATAGATTTCTATGATGACCTAGCAGGCTATATCACAGATTAAATAAGAGTTATATCACGACATCGGGAAAGGTTGGTATTCGGTTGAGGGACCAAAAATATGTTTTATCATTGAAAATGTTTTTTCGTTCGCTCCGTAGGGCCCCCATTTTCGCTGAAAGTGCGACTCGCCCGTGATACCCTGAAGTTTAAGGCCACGAGGACGTATGAGGGCTCAAAAGACGCGGAATTCGAAGGGGTTTAAAATTATGTAAAAATATTTTGGAAAAGTCAAAAACTATTTTTGGAAATTGAAAAAAACTGACTTTTTTTGACCGATAAATCGTGTGTTTTCCCAGATATCTCCCGATATGTAGAGAACGGGGCCGAATTTAAAAAATTAAAAATAGCACCTCGGTATTGAACTAAGGAACATTTTACCATATTACACTTTTTTATATTAGTGACGCTTGAGGCTGTAGAGGTGCCCTTAGTTTACCTGCTCGCGAGTTTGCGCGCCGCGTGATAACTCAAAAAACGCGGAATTCGAAGGGTTTTAAGATGTTCTAAAAATATTTTGGAAAAGTTGGTTTTAAAAAAATACATTTTATTTTGGTTCTGAAAAAAAATTGAAATTATCGAAAGAAAAATTACGCGTTCTTACTGAAAATTGTATTCGATCATCTATAATAAGTAGGTACATTTTCAATGCCCTTTCAAGTCGTGTCGACCACGAGATCTGTGAATTTTTCTTTAAGCTTAAATACTACGTTTGAGTCAGAGAAGAAGAAGACCTTTTTGTTTTTTATTTGTTCTTGAATTGAAAACTTCACCCATTATGTTACTAAATATTAGAATTTTCCTTAGAAAAATATCATCATTCGAGAAAACGTGGGCAAAATGTCATAAAGAGTGAGACCTTGTGATTTAACAGCAAATCTGCGGGCCATCTGCTCTTGAACTTGGTAAATGGATTTAATTGGTACGCTCGACACTGAGTGGCTATAAAACATGATGACATCAGATACACGACCAAGATCTTATGTCAGGAAATATGAACACTCTAGTTAACTTAGTAAGAACCATCTGGTGAGAATAACAATTTACTTTTACTTCCTTTATATTATTAAACTACTTAATTGCTTTTACTGTCTGTCTGTCTGTAAAGCCAAGTTCACATTCGATCACACTGTAAACATTCGATAAGTTTCATCATAACTTATTTATTACATTCAGGTTCGTTCACCACCACTGTCTCACTGTAATTCAAAATGTGTAAGGGATGTTAGCCAACACAATTCCATGACATTTAACGTCTGAATATGTCAATCAATCTATTCGTTGGCTGACCCAGTGACGGCATGGCGAGGTATCGACCAGGTCATCCCTGCGCCCTCTTTCCATGACCAGGTCAGGTCAGTCCTATCGAGGCGGGGTGATGTAGTTCCACATGAAACATTCACATCATTAATGTGTCGTTAACACCACGACTGATAATGACTTTAATTGCTTGTGTCATGGATTTTTCACATTTGGTTCGATCGAGCGGTTTTTCTGGTAGCTACTTCTATTTATAGGGGTAATTCTTGAAGCGCACCAGACCAAGCGCACCACATTGGTGCGCTTCAAAATAGGTAGTTAAAATATAATATTTTTATTCCTCGAAGCGCACCACCGTTAAAAAATAGAGAGGAGCTTAAAAGATTCGTAATATTGATGTCGATAGAAACTAGGACTAGGTGTTAAAACTTACTTACGTCAATAATAAATTGAATCATGACAGTCATTTCGAGGCTTAAAATGTTGGGTGTTACTTATTTATAATTATATTGAAAACTATCATATCGCCATCATTAGCCTAATAAATGTAACTGCGTTGTTTTTTTGCGGTTTTTGCGGTCATTTATTGTCTGGTCTCTGAATATAACCCTTCGGGGATAATAGTCGTGAGTTTATTGTATGCTTGATTGTATGTCATTGTATAATATTACTCTAAAAAAACTTGCCAAATCTTGGGCCAGTGACGCACATTTTGTCAAATATAAACGAAATTTTCCAGAAAGTATTACTCACTTGTTTCAATTTGGTCATTAGCACTTATTAGCTTACATTACACTATTCTAACCGTCAACAAATATGGAAAATGTTGATGTGTATATTCGAATCAATAGGAGTGGTACAAATGATGACAGCTGGTGGTATGTCGTCACTGGAATGTACTTTTTATAGTTTGTAACTCCTAATGCAATCAGGTAAGAGTCATTTTCGGAAAAGAAGTGTTAACATATATCTGCTAGCGACTGTACACCAAAGGCCATGCACGGCCTGTTGATTGACGGCGCATAACTTATGCATAAGGCTTCCAATAAATGGACACGTGAGTAGAGGTTACACTTCCGTTTAAACCCTGAATATTGTTAAACTTTACTACGACTACTACGACGTAGTCATGATTATCATCATTATCAGACAATAACATCCCCACTGCTGGGTCAAATAAACTATAAGCACATGGTGCGATTGAGATTGAGAGATTGAAAAATATTAGAACTAAGAAAATCTATTACTTACGTAAGAACAATAATGATAATAAGAAACTAATAGATAGTTAACCTACTTCATATTTAAATATCTTTTTTCAAGTAACCTCTCATTTTGTTGATTGAATGATCGTTAACATTTTCTTTAACTGTTATGTTGGTTAAAACTTATACTAAGCACTCCCCAAGACTGAGTTAAGTTTATTGGTATCCTTGTATGTTAATATTGCTATTTGACGTCATTAAGTGCCTATAAAGGTTTTTCCATAATAATAATAATCAATTGACGAAATGTTTGTACGTGCATCACTTCAGAACGGATGCACCTCTTTAGCTAATTCTTTTTTTGTTGTCAGGACTAGATTTAATGTTAGATATTTTTTATTTTTTTTGGAATTCGTCACGGGATACAGGATGTTAACGCAGACAAAGTCGCAGGCCGCTGGTATTAAAAAAAATATTTGACTTTGACTCAATGATAAACATAATCCGACTGGATGCCGACCACCCGAAAACCTATATTGCCACTAAGCAGATTTTTTTTCATTTCTAGACAAATCTCATCGTCACCTTTATCACCTCGTGTAAAATTTCAATTCTTGATTTTTTGAACTACTTTTGCAAAAAACACTAATAGCACTTGATATTCATAACTAATTCAATCATAACGCAAATCTCGTTTGGAAATATAGTGTTTTGATGTTATAGCACATGTTTACTCAAGTGGTCCCACGAAAGTGACGCAATGGTCCACGAAAGAACAACACGAAAGTGACTCACTCACTTTACAACCATAATTTTGTCAAAAAACTACACTAAAAGCACAGAATAACTAATAGTACTTACCTAAAAGTTTTAAAATTTACGACATTAATCTTATTTCCATATTTAAAAAAGGTAAATATATATTGTTTTCTAAAGTTTACGCGAAACTACACATTGAAATGAAACACTTTTACGGATCTAGGTAACTCGCGTTTTTCATTTCCGTTGCAGTATTTTTGACACTATGAGAATGCTCGAAATGGTCCCGTTTTTAACCGGTTGTTGTTATTATGTATACTTGATTCTACTACGACGAACTTTATTTATTTTGTACCTTATTAAATGTTTTATCCTATAATTAATGTTTTATGTGTTTAACTTATACCGTTTAGGAAATATAACTGTGTGACCATCAAGTTTGAGCTTCTGGGAGAAGTAACCTACTGCGTTTCATGATGACGGGTAAGTAAGAACTAGTAAAATTACCGGGCTAAGGCTGGATTCGACCAAACTGGAATATTACTCCGAGATTAGTCTATACAAATTCGGCGTTTATTCTAGGTATAAGACCTTATCCACTTTGGTCGAATCTAACCTTACAAGAACTAAAGTTGCATGGACGGCAGCGTATGTCGTCTTTGTCGCGCGCATCCGAGTGATTGCTTGGTCCGGTATCCAAATGTCCCGGGTTCAATTACCAGATCGGGTAATGTGTTTCGGATTTTCGATACATAATAGCCCGGACTTGTGATCACATCATCAACCCGTATTTGGTGGTGATAAACTCTATACCCATCAATTGTAGTGATGACTTGATGTGTGAGAGAGTATTCTATTCCGTGCTATACGTGGTATACAGGCTGATGTCAATCTACTTCTCTTAAAAGTTTAAAGGTCGATTCACACAAATCAGTGAAGTCACATCAGTACCGACACAGTACCGGCACAGTGTTAAGGTCTATTCAAAAATGAGCGGTATTCGCTGCCGCTGTGGGTAAAGGCATAGAATAATAACGCATAGAACGATAGTCTCGTATTAGAAAACTGTCCTGGCGTGAGACAAGAAAAAAATGGATGTTGGAGTAAGTTACGCGTACTGTCTCGGCGACACGCACTCAAGTGTACAAGTAATGTTGCTAGAGGAATCAGATTTGCTCCAAAAGTATGGAAATTGGAACTGTTGATAGATAGATAGATAAGTTTAGATTATTAGTAGGTACTGATGCGGGCCGTTTCGGTACCAACCCAGTTTGACTTGGTTTTACTGGCCTCATTTATCGTGCGTGTTCTCGCTTTCTATGCGTTATTATTCTAAGGGTAAAGGTATATACCGCGCGGGTTTCGCTCAGGTATTTAGTATTAAGTAATTCTAATACTAAATACCTGAGCGAATATTAAGGTATTCGCTACCGCTCTACCCACAGCGGCAGCGAATACCGCTCAGGTTTGAACAGGCCTCTGTGGTACCGGCGCACAGTGCGAAATATTCTTTCATACATTCTCTATGAACGCACTGAGAGCACTGTGTCGTCACTGACATTGACAAGTGGGGATGCGTTCATATAGATAGAGAATGTATGAAAGAATAGTTCGGCACTGTGCCGGTACTGTGTCGGAACTGTGACTTCACTGATATGTGTGAAGCGACCTTAAAAGTTTATTTTACTTTTCAATCTCATCCAAACATTTTTAATGACACACACAATCGTAAGTGGACAACAAACAAAGTCAGGTTTAGTGTGTCTTATTAATATTCCAAGCGTGTCCACAGCAACGTGTTTAGTTAAAAATTCACGCACCTCCCAAACTAACATTACGCACTGCTTCCTGTACGCAAACTGTTTACGGGCACGTAATGTGTTGCTGTGAACCAAATATCATGTACTTTTATTACAAACACACAGATTTAATGGGAATGTTGGGGTATTTTCGCTTTCGATGAATTTGACGACTGGTGCGTTCTGGCTGCGCTAGAGGAATCATCATCATCAGCTTATACTTGTCCACTGCTGGACATAGGCTTCCAAGAACACGCCACTGAGCACGATCCGCGGCTACCCTCATCCAGCTCTTTCCTTGCGAAGATCGTCGCTCCATCTAGTCTGAAGGCGTCCTACGCTACTTCAGTGTTTCCAGATCTGTAGATTAAAACTTTCCTAGATTTTCTGCAAAATTATCGAGTTTATATCGCATTCAAAAAGACGTACGTCTAGGGCACTCTAAATTTGCTACCAACCAACGTCACAAGCTAAATGTGGTACCTAGGTACCTTATATTTATTAACCAGGATCTGTCACAATTACCGTAGAACTGACAAAAAAATATCGTTGAAAGTCGACGAATTATAGGAATTATTCTGCGATACGTAAATATTATTTTTTATCACATGCCACTCAAAACTATCGTGGATCTAAGATAATTATCGCACGTCTGGCAACAAGCAAGCAAACGTAGCCTACGCTTGCCGATACGCGGTTTCCACTACAGAACTCTTCTACCCCAACCGTCGTCGTTCTGTAACTGATATGACCGACCCATTGCCACTTCAGCTTGCTAATCCGGAAGAAAATAAGTGACCTTTAATGAAACCTAGCGTATCAAGTAGCGGTGAAAGAATACTGCCACCCTCTCTCTTTCCATGAGTGTCGTACAAGGCGACTAACGGACTAAAGACTGCACATACATCCAACAGCATAGAGCGGCGATGGGCTCACCACCTGTTACGCTGAGCACATGCGCAGTCGCTATGTGGTGAAAAGTGGACTATGACAGAGGACAGCTTTTGCGGTCCTCATTGCCTAGTCTCTGACTAACCCTTCGGAGATAAATGTATGTATGTTTGTACAAAATGTTACTAACTTACGCTAATTACCAAGTCTGCGACTGAAACGACAGTGATACACAGGCGGACAAACGGACATGACACAACAAAAAAGGGTTCCTGGCTTAAAGAACCATAAAAAGCGGTAAGGTCACCAGTTCACTACCCGATTAGGCAGCGTTAAGGATTTTGAGGATTTTTTACTCGTCTTTGTTTGGGACAGTTAAAAAAAAACAATAGCCCAATTCTTCACGCGTTACATAACACATCGGAACGGAATCGAACGTGATGTGAGCGACTGTGACAAGGTTGGCACTGTCCGCATCGAAAGTGGTTGATGAGATCACTTTAGTACTTTATAATCTTAACGGCTACCCTCGTATGCTGATAGAATGTCCAGCTTTAGAATGATAACCTTAAAAAATAGGAGAATGCTTCCTGACTTTGCATTTTTACACAAATTACTGGGAGGATTGCCTCGGACTACTGAAGCAAAAAGATTTTCAAAATTCTCTAAAAACACCTCGGCGCTGTAAATATGCTGTTTTTTCATTAAAGGGTTCGAAACGCAATCTGGGTCATCACTCTGCTAACTTTTAACAGACTGCAACGGTAAGCGGTTAATATAGCTTATGGACGATTGTAAAAGAGGTATCACTCACGCTGACCCTGTAAATACCTTTTAACGCCGTTTTAAAATTAGGTTTGAATTCCTGTTGTCTGGTTTAAGGGATCATTTTACTGTTTTGACAAAGTGTTCATGCAGCTACATTCGTTGTTGACTGTACCATTCTTTATTTTTGCTATTTTTTTGACATTTCATGCTCCTGTTTGGCGCTTGTGTCACTTCCGTTATGCAATGTCACAGACAGCTTGGGGGATTACCAACTAGACATTAATTGAACGAAATGACTCATGAGGCGCACTGCACTGAGTAAACAAAACGTTTGGTTATTGTTGGCTATTTGACAGTTGTAACAATAAACTATGAAATATGTCGGAAATGGTAGTTTATGATTTAACGATAATTATCCAATAGTTTTTTTTTATTAAGATAATTCGTAAATATTTATTTTAACAAAATAAATTTGCGATTTTTTTATCTGTGAATCTGTGTTTATTGAAGTGTGACGTCACAGAGCAAAATGTCACGTGACCAACCGTTTTCGCACGAAATTTGAAATCAATAAAGAAAATTATGTTTTTTTTCTATTAAATAAAGCTTTTTCGAGAAAGGAAATATTGACGGGGTATAAAATAAGCGTTTAAAATTTTTTAGATACATTTTTGTAAACTGTCAAGTACCTACAATTGACTACTTCACAGTTTTCAGTGTTTTTTTAATGGCCTACGGGGAAGCGCATGCATGGCCTTCATGCTGGTAAGTGACGTTATGGGCGCGGTAGAAGTAAGCGAACCAGCCCCTCTAGACTCGTGGCGAACGCTGGGTTCTGTGCTAATTGCTAGTGTAAAATCCAGAAACACGTGCGCATTGTACGACGAATTACGAATAGACAGGGGGTTAACGTTTGCTACTTGTCTAAGCCCTCTGAAATCCGCAACTACTTACGGACAATGGCTTTCGTATCTCTAACTGTTACTAACATTTTAAACATCATACCGAAGGGCGTAGGTTCGAATCCGGTATGTGGAAATATTTTCAACATTTTCTATTTGTAACTTATGTACCTATGTTAAACAATGCTCTTTACGTTGTATGAGCAGAGTTAAACTAAGATGGATGTGATGATGAAAGTTAGCCAGGCGGACTTAAAACTAGCCAACCAATTGTAAAAGTACCTAAAAAAGGACAACAAAGAACCATTCTCGTACATTCTTCAACCAGGTAGTGTATACCTTCTACCACGACTACGTGTATTTGTCGTTATACTTTAAATTACATGCTTAAGAATCACGACTATTATCCCCGAAGGGTTCTCTCTATGCTGTTGGAAGAGGTTATTCCCTTAGGCCCCCGATCTCGTTGTCACTCGTCTCCTTGGCCCCCGATTTCTATAAATTTTATTACAGTTTCTTTGCTAATACTTTCTATTATTTTCAACTTGTACCGTCGAGTTAAAAAGTGCTTCAAGGTGTGAATATTGTTTTTGGGTATCTACCGGCATCTAATGTTTAAGTAATTACAAAGTATTACAGAAATCGTTTAACGCTTTTCCTGCTGATGGTACTTTTAAGCATATTTGACTTTTAATCGACATTATAAAGAAAAGTAGAAATCGGGGGCCAAGGGACGGGTGACAACGAGATCGGGGGCCGTTGGACTTCCAACGGCCCCCGATCTCGTTGTCACCCGTCTGTGCAGTCTGTCCGTTAGTCGCCTTTTACGACACCCAAGGGAATAGAGGGGGTGTAGTATTCTTTCACCGCTACGCGACATGGTTAAATTAAATATTTTATTAAATATTATAGTGTTTCCCAGTAGTAGGATTTCAAAAAATGCGGTAAATAGTAGCTGTAGGCTGTGATACCTTTACACATATACACAGGGTGCTATTGTTTGTTCTTACAATAAAACACGAATACATTAGCCACTTGATTGTGACCTCGCGTGACTGTATATATATCTAACACGAATTGTACTGGACGTTATTGCTTGCAGAAAACGGTTCAAAATTGGTTAAATTAGAACGGTTTGGTCAACATAATTCAAAAGATAGAGGTTAAGGTCTTAGATTTTAGCACTTCCAAAAATAATTAATTTACATAAGCCTATTTTAGTTTTTACATTATTAACAAAGTAAATCTAAATAGAGATAACTGAAAGTGTACATACAATAAATGGAATAATAACGTTTAAAACAAAATACAACTTATAATAAAATAAAACATGACTAATACAATGAAAACAGAATAAAAACAGGGCAAAAAAGCTAAGAAATTATAAAAAAAAACACGGCTTTTTTTGCTTCATTTGCAGAGAGAGCAGAAATACAGCAAACAGAGCAGCAGCTGTACGGTGGCGGTTCAGTAAAAGAATAATCTGACCCATCTCTTCCCTTGGGTGTCGTAAAAGGCGACTAACGGACTAAAGACTGCACATACATCCAACCACTTGTTATTTGGTGAAACGTGGACTATGTCAGAGGACTGATTTTGCGGTCTTAGCCTCTGAGTAATCCTCAGGGGATAATGTCGTGAGGGTTATGTAATGTAATTTACTTCTAACATTCATCTAACGTGCTCGTCGGTTTATCAAAGATCTTGTATTGTAATGTTATGAGGTAATGGATTATAATCATAGTTAGTCAGAAGGATAATAATAAGTACCTACGTACAGGTAACGAGAGACTGGCTAATTTCCCTGGATTTCCTCAATCGTTGCTATTCTGATACTGAAGGATCGCGGGTCTTTACTGATCAGACTGACCACACATAACTCACTCCAACAAAGGGAAATACTGTGAGCTCAGCAAATTATAGGTAAGTACGTGTTCTACGCGTGGCCTTGGTTCGATTCCTGGTTACATGAGTTAATAAGTAAAGTATTGCCTTTCAGTTCCATTGCCTCCATCATTGGAATTGGAGTATTTGCTTAAAGTTATGGGTATTTGGCTTACAACGAAATTAATAAGTCAAAATCAAAAATATTTTAATCAAATATGTCCAAACTTTTTTTGCCTATTGAGGACGGCTTTAACTCGTAAGAGGCCTATTACTTCTCGACTGTGATTTTTGCGTAAAATGGAAAATTTTGGCGTTATGGATCTCAGAAACAAAAATACATGAACAATTATGACTTATTGGAATAGTGCGTAGTGGCTTCGCTTTTTGTAAATTTTGCTTAACTTATTAATTAAACCCAAAATTGCAGAGAAAGATTTGTATAAAGTGCGCGAAGGCACTTTTTTGAGCTCATCGATTGAACTACTGTTCTAAACAAGTGAAGTAAAAAAATTATAATGTTATCTCTTATATGGTCGACTAGTGCGTAGCAGCCTCAGAATTTTTAGATACCATTGATTTTATATAGGAAAAAAATATTTTTCTAAACCAAAAAACAACGAAAATCGCTATAAGTTAACTGTAAATTTGTCCTATCTACGATAATATTATTGAGCAAAATTTATACTAGAGTAATTGTTACTTCATGAGAAATAAAGATTATCCTATTTCGATAAAAACGATAAATACAACTGCAAATTACTACAAAATGCGATGCGCTGGCCGTCCGAATTCAACTTATACTCACAGAATGGACATTTGTAATATTATGCACAAATTTATATATCATATTTCGATAAAAACGATAAATACAACTGCAAAATTACTACAAAATGCGAAAATGGGCATTTTACGCAAAAATCACAGTCGAGATGTAATAGGTCTCTTAAGAAGAATGGGCGCAATAAACTCTACAGCACAGCGCAGCTTAAATTATATGTAGAAGTAACGACAGGAGGTGGTGAGTCGCTCTATGCTGTTGGATGTATGTGCAGTCTTTAGTCCGTTAGTTGCCTTTTACGACACCCAAAGGAAGAGAGGGGGTGGTAGTATTCTATTAATGAGCACACACCTACGGCTCTATCTTTTCTATACTTAGTTAACATATTTTTAATATATTTCTCTGAGCTAATCAAATCTAAACATTCATAATAACATAGGTAACAAGCACATCGTGAGTTGCAATGACCAATCAACGCTTACCTACGAAATGAGTCATGGTGACGTCACCGAGCCCTGTTCAAAGCCCATTCGTTACAATTGACGGCAAATAGCTAGAGCTATCAATATTGAGTAAAACTGTTAATTTCACGAAGTAGGTTGTATCACTATTTATTCGTGGTGGAGCTGTACGTATTGACCGGCACCGAACTATGTCATATATCTTTATTTCCTTTCTTTTCCTGATGTGTTACTAATGTTACTATATTCTATGTAGCGACCGCTTACCATTTTACCACATTAGTGTTAAAAAGAAAAACTTATAACCACTTATTGTTTTCTAAAGATTATAGGTACACTCTGGAGCGCTTAGGATAAGGATATGCCAAGAAATGTCAGGATAACATTAATTACTTAAATAGTAGATACTAAAAGCGAATTAATACGTCTGAAGCATTTCATTTGTGAAAAACTAAAAAGAAAAAAAATATTTAAAAGAGGTTTGACGACCTAAAAACTGACTTTTCTAAATTGATTTCGGGTCTGGGCGTATTTTTTATGTTTATGGATATTTATCCGTTAGCTTACCATATTAACGAGTTTCAAAAGAATACTCATTTTGGTCTAGAATTCTAGATAATTGGTGTGAACGTAAACAAATTTAATTTAATTAATATAAGTACCTTCCTAAACTTAACGTTGCGAACGAATTTGTAGAGCAACCAACCCGTGTTCGGCCAGCGTGGGCTGTAGCCCACTCTGTCCATGAGCTTTTGTCTATGCGAGAAGGCCTATGCCCAGCAGTGGAACGTCCATGGTCTGATGATGATGCACCGGTTGTCCAAGGCCACTGGCCAACCGAAGTCAAGGAATTACTTGACTTGGGAAGGTAAGTAAATTAAGTGGTTTTAGTTTGCGTTAAGCCACGATTAATTAATATACACCCTTAATTTTTATTCGTTTTAATGAAATTAATGGTGTGTTCCACCCATGAAACTTGGACAACTTTCCCCAAGAAACCTTTAAACAAAAATTACAAAAAAATTCGACCTCCCATACAAAACTGTCCGGTGGGGAAAGTTGTACTGAACAACTTTCCCCAAGAAACCTATGTGCAAAAATCCTCCCATACTATTGTCGTCAGCTGATCGGACAGTTTTGTATGGGAGGTCGAATTTTTTTGTAATTTTTGTTTAAAGGTTTCTTGGGGATAATAGGTGGAACTCACCCTTAAATTCATTAAAACGAATAAAAGTTATGGGTGTATAAATTAATTACCGGGCTTATCCCTATAAATAACTGCATTTCGAACAGGTGGTAGAATCACATAATTTTATCGAATAAAATACTATTTATTAACTTTTGACATCTTGAGAAGTTAATTGTCACGGGCAAAGTAGAAAAAAAAACGAGCTCGCGGTCGCAGCCCGATGCGTTGGTCCGATCAAACCTGCACCACTTCGGATACCTCTGACCATGATGCTCTTCACGTCGCTGGCAACCCATAAAGATGGCGCTCCATCATCAACTGATGAAGTCGGTCACGATCCTCAGCAATGAGGATAACGAATCACGGAGGAGGAACCTTTGATATGCCTGAAGCGTAGATCTACGTCACTAACAATTGAATATCTATTGTGTCTAGTTTAACGCCAGCCTGCAGGTTAATATTATTAAAAATACACCGCCTCTGTGGTCTAGTGGCTAAGCTACCTGTTTCAGACCCAGAGGTCCCGGGTTCGATTCCCAGCGGGGGGTACATCTTTGTGTGCTCGGTTTGGTTGGTGGTAGGGATGTTAAGTCCACCTGGCTAGCTACCATCATCTTATCTAAGTCTGTCGCCATAACAACGATGTTTATAGCATTGTTGTGTTCCGGCAGTTTGTGATAAGATAGCCAGTTCCTCAGTGGTTGAGGATTCCGGGTGAAGCACGCTTCCACCTTCGGCCTTATCATCACTTACCATCAGGTGAGATGAAGGCTTACCCGTTGCCAATAAAAAAAAATACAACTATATAAAAATACCGATAAGTTTTTAGCGTGCTTAAATAAATAAAAACACATTTAAGTAATTTACTTATTTTATTCATGTGTCGAGGTTAAACATATTTCTTGTTAACCTACTCGTATAAATGCCGCACTGCTGTACAAAACTGTTTTAAAATCGACTTTGCCATAAAGATTGAAAAAACTAATGTTACTTTTACCGACATTCCCGAGTCTCATAATTCTAAGGCCTTTTCTTATAATAAAAATAGCTATATTGCAAATCTCTATTTAAGAACAGTGATCTTTTTGATTATTAAGAAGAATTATATATGTAAAATATAACCGTGTCACGTAGCGGTGAAAGAATACTACCACCCCCTCTCTTCCCTTGGGTGTCGTAAAAGGCGACTAACGGACTAAAGACTGCACATACATCCAACAGCATAGAGCAGTGATGGGCTCACCACCTGTCAGGCTGAGCACATGTGCAGTCGCTATTTGGTGAAAAGTGGAGATTTGTTAGATCATTTTCACAAAAGCATATTTTTATAGAAGCAAATTTTTAGTATATAGAATAGTGAAAAAACAACGAGCAGGATTTGAATTTACACATTTAAAGTCGGCCCGCCTAAAATTAACTGCATTATAATTCGTAGGTGTACGCAATAATTACATAAAAATAGTGACTTTAATATATTTATCTTAGCTAGTTTGTGTTTTAAGAGGATTTACGCATTTCGGTTTTCCATTCAAACTTCCAAGTCGAAATTTTTAAAAACCATTAAGCTAATTTAAATGAAACTTTACATGCTAAAGTAACATACAGAGATCTAAATAGTTTGTTTAAATTTTTTTTTAAACGTTTAAATAACTGAGTTAATGCGATTTTAAAATTTCCATAGTGAACTTTAAATCGCAATAACTCAGCTAAATAAACCTTTTTAATGTTTTCAACAAACTATTTAGATCCCTGTATTTTGCTTTAGCATGCAAAGTTTCATTAAAATTGGCTGATTGGTTTTTAAAAATTTCGACTTACAAGATTGTATGGGAAACCGAAATGTGCATCTTGCTTATCATCGTTAAGTTAGTGGTCAAGTTCTTGACTCTTAGAGCATTTTAATGATCTAAGACTTGACTAGTTACTATTAATAATAATGGAGTTTTCTGTAAATTATAAAATGTTTTAATATATAAGTCTGATTTCATGAAAAAGCTGATTTCATGAAAAAGCTTTAAAACTCACTAAAAAACTTTAGGTAAGTAAATGTTTGTAGCCGTTCACAACCAAAATAATTGTGATTTGTGGCGCTTATTCATTGATTAACAACGCAGATTATCTTAAGTGCATCAAGTGCATGCACTTATGATTACGTATGCCTAATCCGGTCTGCATCGGACAATAACGTAATAAGTTAATCATACAAGTCTAGTTGGTTGTTTGTATAGTAAACAACGGAAAACTAATAAAACAAACATCCCAGCCCGTCCATCGACCCCTACGGGACTGACTAAGCTAATTTTCAGTAAGTCTGAAGTTTTTAATAAATCAACCTTTACTATTTTTTAAACCTTGCCCATGGACTATGTTTTATAATAACAGGCAAATTAGTGAGTGATCCTTGATCCCAAGACTTAATTTATCGTAGGGCTAATTCGGCTGCCGTAGATTTCATTTTTCATTTTGCTTGTACGCCATTTTTGATTTAGAATTTACCTACCTAAGATTAGTTAAGACATCACTGCAAAATGTTTTTTATTAAATGTGTCTAAAAATGTCTAAAAAAACTACACGGAGACGGTCCAAACCAATTATTTACTTGTATGCTTATACATACAAAATTTATTTCGCCCGACGGACGTTAAAACAGCTGTCGTTACTATTTTGATACGGTACTAATGCATTTCCTAAAACACATTATATTTTATAAGCAACATCCGTCGCTCCTATTTAGCGCTAACGAATAATTTTAACACGACGACGTTCATACAAAACATGACTACTTTAAAGCTATAATGTAATCGTCTCTCTGGTTAATGGAAAGAACCCAGAATACCTGAACTACATTCCAAGCGGGGTTATTTTTTGTGCTTAATAAGTTGGAGGAAGGGATTCTTAGCGCTCACTTGTCGCCGGCCTTGTAAAAACCTTTTCACGTCCCTTCCTATTCTAGCTAACTCTATGCTGCAAGTATTTAAGTCTATCGATGGAACTACATACTGTTGTATTCACACAGTCCCATTATATAGCCAGTTCCTCGGCAGTTAAGGATTCCGGTGCAGAGCACCATCAGATGAGATGAAGGCGAAGTGCTTCGTTGTGAAATATAAAAACAATATATTTGTGAAGCAAGATAAGATAAGCTGTGGTTTGAGGTCGCTGCCTTGCCTACTGCTCCGGGAAACGGCATTGTATGCTTGTAATACCCATCATTCAAATTATAGACATTAGAATTTAAGGGGAGGTATTTCGAACGCGTCTCTCTCGCTCTCTCGACGGTACGACGGTAAGGGACGGGTATAACAAACAGCGAAGCGGAGCGAATAACCGCGTGTTATATTTAAAAAAATTGGTAGATGTAATGAATAAAATACGATCGGTTAAAAAATTCATTTTGGTCCATCCATTACATTTATCACACATTTTCCGCATCAAGCTCCGTAAGAAATAATGAAACAAATTAATTACAATAAAAACAAAATGATAACAATAGAAATTAAATGAAAATGGAAAATACAAAATAAACGAAAATCATTCGACACCTCGCTATCCGAGATGTTACTCAAATTTTTACAATATTTTAAATAATACCAGTTAATTTTAATAATCATGGCGCTTACACATTTTTAATTGGATATTTTAATCATGACTTAGTTCTATAAGTTTATTAATGCGACCTTATTTAACTAATCATTCTACCTTAGCGTGATGAGATGTCGAAAACCTTTTAACACTTGAAATTACATAATTAGAGAGCCGAACGTATAATGGCACACATTGGGAAATACCAATTTGACTTGTTTACTTTAAACACGCCTCGTGGCAGAGTGGCATAGCGCTCGGTTCGATTTCTGGAGGTCCCGAGTTTAATTCGGGCAAAGTCATTGAGGTATATAAACCAGAGAAGACGTCCCATACAATAAATGTGCACAGCTACAATGATACTTGTACCGTGGTGCGGAGCTTACCTAGTTGTAACAAAATAGAAAATATTGTTACTCTATGCATTTTACCGAAACATGGCCGCCGCTTCATGTGTCGGCGATTTGATAAAATAATTAGTCAAATGCATGTTACATCGATAATTTAGTACGTATACTACGTATATCCAGGTGAAAAGTGAATCCTTTGGTTTTATTTGTATTTCCTGAGTTGTTTAAACAGTACCTTAGCACACATAAAGGCATATTTTAATAAAATAGAACACAGAATACATACGTTTTGTTGCGTCTAGCGCCTGCCACAGACTACTACAGTTGGAGCGAGCTGGCTCTCAATCTAGTTGAGACGTCTTCTCTAGTACGTAGTACAATATAACTCAATGTTTTGAACAAACTAATTTTAGATTTAGAGCAATTTCATTCTAACACGTTGTGTATAGGCGTATACTTTATTATAAGTAAAAAATACTAGTATTAAGGACATTATCACCCAATTACGATTTCACCCAAAAAATATACCAATTTAAAACACATTAAATCAGTTGTCACTGCCAGTGGCGACTTATTTGGGTAAAGGCTTGTACTGTACAAAAACGTGTGGTGCCTTAATGGTTGACAGCAAATCCACATTGATAAATGGCACGAAGCTTGGTCCTATTGGCCATTTACGATTTTCAGGACCACCTTGAAAACTTGGCACCATATTTTTCTAAGTAGCCTTAACTAGGCCTTAACCATACCTAAGGGGCACATGATCGCAATGTTGAGAATCCCTGCAAAATTATCGATAATAATATGCTTTGTTGCAGTTGTATTAATTATTATTAAAAAGGTGTGTTAATTAGTTAGATACCTACTTAGAACCTTATATTATAATTACTCTAAGGTTAGAACTCAATGCACTTTTTCAGTTTTCCACTTCTATTTACAGAAAAAAAGAAGAATTGTAGCATACATTAGACGACCTCCTTGGTCGAGTGGTTTGTACACCGGTTTTCATGGTGTCGCCATATCTGAGGTCCCGGGTTCGATCCCCGGTCAGGTCAATTTAGAAATTATTATTTTTCTAAATTGTTTCGAGTCTGGGTGTTTTCTATGTATTTTAGTTAGTTTTCTATGTATTTAAGTATTTTGTGTAAGTTTATCCGTTGTCTATTAACCATTTAACGAGTTTCATAACATAGCTTCTCTTGGGCTAGATAATTGGTGTGAGTGAAGGAAAGTTTATTTTATTTATTTATTTACATACAGCTTTGTTAGTCTTTAGTATTATTATGTAATAGACGAGGTAGAGATTGTTCGATGATAAATTATGGATAACGAATGAATAATACCTATTTACTTTTTTAAATACTATTTGGGTCATTACTGAGACACGCTCGGGTTTTTGAGAAAATTTTTAAAATAACTTATCGATATTTATAATAAACATTACCTATAAATTCCAGATTCAATTAGGTTATTATTGTCAATACGACAGTTTAGGAATTAGACAGGAAAACAATGATTTAATACATTTGCCTCAATATTTATTAAGAATTTTTATTTCTTGCATAATATTAGTTACTTATTTACCAACAATTTTAGCTGTTTTATTAAATGATTATTTTAATCACTTTATTGTGTAGGTACATAACAGCACACGTACCAATAAACATGGAATTTAGATTTATTTGTTTACCAGTTTATGGTGTAAGTCTTAATGCCAAGCCATGTTTTATAATACCTTTTTTTACCTGCCTAGACTTTGTCCACTTAATTAACATAAATGTCTTACGAAAATTTTGTATAAAATGTGTTCTAATGTAAGTACTTAGGTACCTAAATCTTAATTACTTATCTAAGATTCTTTATCGATTTATTTCATAAAGGAATTAAGTCAGAATTGTGTCATGTTTGAAATTAAATGAACGTAAATAGATCGCGTCCACCTATTCGTCGCTAGGATTCAAATGAGCGAAACAAAAATAGCCATCCATGACACAACACAACACACTGTTGTAAACATTAAGATGAATTCTCGTCAGAGAAACAACATAAAAATGAGAGCACGCGTACAAAAGAAAAACTGAAGTTATTGCAGTCATAAAGGAAGTTATAATCTTATCAGATGTAGTTAGAAAAAACTCACCATAAACAGTCCATTGAAGACAACCAACAGGTACTTGATACATTTCATGCCGCACCCCTCCATTTTGGAATAAGTTTTTCACCAGAGCAGCACAGATACACAAGAGAACTTTTGAAAGTCGAAACTTTTCCCGCGCTCAGCACCAAAGAGGCTGAATCACGAATTTATGTTTCTTTACTACACGTTCGCTCGTCGCAACTACTCGCGACGGTATGGCCAGCTAGCCGGCGAATGCGGCGGCGACGAAGCAGGGTTCGCTATTAGTAGTCCAAGACCTCATTGGTGTGAAATAGCGTGCGAGGGTTGGAGTCACGCATAGTACCAACCACCTGAAATTGCTGCGACCCCCGAATTATATGTCGTAAAACACCGATACAGATCACGATTAATTGGTCAGCTTGACAAGGGATCGGTTATTGGTCTTTCTGGTTGAGTCGATCGTTAAGGCGTGTCACCAGTAACTGCGGGCAAAACTGTTTTGCTAGATCTAATGGTTTATGTATACTATTAAATTACGCTCTTATTAAATATATAATACACTAAAGGATATTGCCTAAAGAATCTGCTAATTAGTTACGCGATTAGATGTACTTTACTATTATAAAAAATCCCGAAAACAGGACAAATAAAAGTCTAAAACGGATGATTTCTTAATTTTTTTTTAAATTTTCGACATAATTTTTAATTTTTAATAAAGTCAGGTACCTATAGGCTAAAAACCTATAAAACGCGAATATTTGCGCCGCTACGCTGATAAACCTGTCCCGTATCGTCGGTCGTACCGTCGAGAGAGCGAGAGAGAAGCGCTCGAAAGGACTCGCCTTAAATAAAAAGTTTTTCATGATGAACCGAGTAAGTACCTAATTGGACAGGAGCAAACTATGGCTACCGAACTTATTTATTGTATATGCTGTATACATGATGGAGTATGGATTCTTTCGTCTGTGTAAAGATATTGGAAAACTGTAAATATCACTATTTATTATTTTTGCTCCGTATAATAAGTAATTTCGATAAGGATGATGAACTGAACCCACGTCCCCCGCAACCGAGGCATTGGTTACACCTGTCGAAATTTTTCAACCCTGAGAGATCCGAATGTTATTTATACGCCCTCATTTTTTATTCGTTTGAATGAAATTAAAGGTGAGTTCCACCCATGAAACTGAACAACTTTCCCCAAGAAACATATGTGCAAAAATGACAAAAAAACTGTCTGATGAGCTGACGACAATTAGTATGAGAGGTCGACATTTTTTTGTCATTTTTGCACGTAGGTTTCTTGGGGAAAGTTGTTCATTTTCATGTGTGGAACTCACCCTTAATTTCAGAGTAAAAAATTGAGGGTGTCTAAAGCGCATGATGTAAATTCAAAGAGGTTTGATGAGACACTGACGGTAACCGTCATATTAATAAAAATGGCCGAATGTTGCAGCTCGGATAAAGTGACGCTGTCTCGTTTGTGTTAAAGAAAACAGATAGAGACAGCTTCAATTTAATCCTAAGTGTAACTTTAATCCACGTTTATTAATAACAGGGTGTGAGTTTAAATACATAAAGTCAAAAGCGTCCTGACCTGAGAGATCCTAAGGGTGTAAATCCAAAGAGGTTTGATAAGACACTGTTGCTATAAAAAATAAATCATATAGTGTCAAAAGTGTTACAAAATTTCAACAGGTCTAGTCAATGCCTAAAGGTGGAGTTGTTAACACAGTCGCCCGGATTGCGGAGGACGTGGCTGGGTTCGATTCCCACCTGAGGTAGAATTTTTTGAACGTTTCAATATCTTTAAAAGTATGTGAGAGAGTTATTAAGGGCAAAAACATTAATAATTTAAATATTGGATGTATTAATAATAAATTGTTTTGTATGAAGGAATATTAAAGTTGTAGAGTCACTTCATTATTTGTTCATATTTATTTAAAAAAGTTCAGAATAATACTGATAACTATAAAACGGAACATAAATAGTTAATGAAAAGTCTAGTAAGTGCCCCATTAATTATGACGAAACAACATTTACAAGAACAATAACAGCAACGACGGTCATGAAAAACTAATCAAAATTGGGAATAAAATGTATGTGTATGTAATACGCGCTTACTGCACATTATACTTCATTCACAAAATAGTTACAAAACAACATACATAAATAAATAAAAAATCCCTTTTATTTTTTATGATTTAACGCGCACTCTAACTTGGCAACGGAAATTTAATTAACTAGGTACGAGTTTTCGCAATCAACCCTCAATGGCAACGCGATAACCATAACAAGAGAGAACTTCAATGGCTCTTCAAAGAGATTCTTACCAATTATTTACCTATTCCTGACTATACATTGGTAAACTGAGTGTCTCACTAAACGTATACTTAAATAGGATATAGCATTGTGAATGCAAAATTTCAACAATAAAGTATACTTAAATACTTTTCCATTTTTTTATTCTATCAAGACACAGAAGGGTTATTAAAATAACGACTGCGAAATAATAATTGAGAATCATTAACGAAGCGATTTTCCTCACCTAAGAATTTGAACTAGCAATGTCGCCGTTTAGAAACAACACTCGCAACTATTTAATACCTGGAGGCCAATTCTCATTTTTCGAGATGTAGTCTCGAATCGAGTTTTGATTTTGATCTCTATCTAGATCATAAAATCTAGATAATCGACATGTTGTTCACGAATCTCCTATTGTACTTCGACGTTGCATCCTCGAGATTTATATTCACAAGGTAGTCCACTCTTCAATGTACCAGGCATCCAACACATATTAAGAGCTATCTAAAAGAAATTTTATTAAAACAAACATAAAACGTTACCCATAGTATAGACACAGGCGCCATCTAGTGAACACCAACTGAGTGCACGAGTTTGTCACCCGCGCTGTCATCGTCATTCGCTTTTCGTGTTCGGGCATCCGCACATCGTTACCCTAAAGTGTTTTGTGTAGCAAAAAACTATGTGCAAAAGGAAGCATGGATAATCATTATATACGCATGTGGAAAAACTGCGTAAACGACGATCGCCAAGTAAATCAGGTCAGTCAGAGTTTTAAATATTACATTTTGTCGATGTTATGATTAAATTACAAAAACAAACGATTTTTTAAAAACTGTGTGATTCGTTAGCGAATATACGACTCAGAACCTCTTAGTGAGACATTCAAAGTAGAAACGTTATTGAAATATATTTCATAGTACGTTTCCTTCTTAATTTCGATTAATACTTTCGCTAGTGCCTTTGTGGTTACCCACATTTTTTGGCTTTTTCACTATTTATCGATTTTCAAGACATTAAGCTTTTTTAAATAATAATAAAAAGTAAAAAACACATAAGTAGTACCGTGAAGTGATTACGGTCAGTGCTAGTATGAAATCTAGTATCGTGACGAGATTACGATCGATATTACGGGTACCTACCCTATGCTGTGACGCGATTACGGCAATTATATTCCTCGGTCATTCCTTCCAAATGACGCTTTATTTGCGCGAGGCAGTACCTACCTTCTATTTTATTTTTTTACTAATCTTTTTATTGCAGTGTTTTTTTGTGTGCAAGTGATTTCTACAAAATCTTACAGTTCCACCTTACATACTGCACACTTAAGTAGTACCGTGACGTGATTACGGTCAGTGCTAATATGAAATCTAGTATAGTGACGCGATTACGATCGATATTACGGGTACCTACCCTTATGTAGTACCGTGACGTGATTACGGTCAGTGCTAATATGAAATCTAGTATCGTGACGCGATTACGATCGATATTACGGGTACCTACCCTATGCTGTAACGCGATTACGGCAATTCTATTCTTTGATCATTCCTTTCAAATGACTTCGTTTGCGCGAGGCCTCTCGCCTACCACAAGGCTTAGTGACTCCGATTTCAATAAAGAACCGTAAATAACGGACGTATATAAATCTAATATTGAAAAAGACTTACGATCTGTCATGACCGTAGCACAAGTACACAGTCCGGATCTTACCCAGACCATCCAGGACGCTAGCGATACCTAGTCGTAATAATCCAAGCGCAGCAGAGGAGTTGCCAGTTGTAAATCCAATATCGTCGGATTTTCTTGACGTTCTTGGAGTTTCTAAAGTGAAGGAGGTACCATTGGGACCCAAAATACCAGAAGAGGTCTCTAAACGCTAGGAAAATCCTCATAGATGGTATGAACAAAGATAATAAAAAAGAACTGTTAGCAACAACTTTGATACCTGTTTGAAGTTGGCCAAATTAGGCTGCATTTACATTATGAAAATACCATGAATAGAAAAATGCTTACACTACCTGCCTACTCTTGATAAAAAATTCTTGTCAATGACACAAGATGTTAAAAGAGACGCACACTCTTTTGGAGAAAATTTGGGAGAAAAGATAGAAGCTGCTAAGGCCGCTGAAAAATCTGGTTTGCAAATACGGAATACTAACAACATTGGACCGTCAACTTCACTAAGAACTACGTCGCCCAGCAGGGAAAGTGGCAAGATCCATCCAAGCAACAAGGTCATGGGTTGCCAGGCCGGGTCGGAGCAAGCAAAGATTCCCGTATCCACCGAGGCGATCAGCGCAAGCACCGACGTCCGCCCGCTATCACACCACGACAGCAGTGAGACCGTCATACAGACCGATGTTGCGTAAATAACAACCAAGGTAACCTTACACGCTGGTCGTATAATTTTTTTTTTGTTGACACATGGTGTTCAATCGCAAATGACCCGGTAGTCTGACAGTACGTTACGGGTTACAAAATACCATTTAATAATACTGTAAAGCAAGCTACTGAACCTATCACTCCGAACTTTTCTTCGGCTGAAATAAGTAAGTTAATCACAGCTATATCTGACTTGTGTCAGTCAGGAGTAATATGCATATGAGATGATGTCAAAGACCAATTTATTTCTCCCATATTCTTAACACCTAAAAGTGATGGATCGTCCAGATTTATCTTGAACCTAAAATCATAGAATAAAGCTGTCGCCTCATACCACTTTAAAATGGAGGACATACGGACAGCAAGCAAATTATTGTTCCAAGACAGTTATATGGCAAATGTTGATATCAAAGACGCGTATTTTTTTCTTTAGTTCCTGTTGATGAAAACTACAAAAAGTATTTAAGGTTCAAATTTTTTTGGGACACAAAAGTAATACGTATGAATTTTAGTGCCTACCGTTTGGACTTAGTTCAGCACCTTATTATGTCTTATGTCTTTACGAAACTCATGAAACCGGTCTATCTACCGGATTTATCTTAGAAACAGAGGTTTTTTAATTCTAATATATTTAGATCTTGTGCCTTGGCCATTCTTATGAAGAATGTAAAAGTTTTGTTCTCGAAACTGTTTGTCTATTACAAAATCTAGGCTTTGATAAAAAACTTCAAAAAGAGTAGCTTGAAACCACAAAAGACTAGAAAATTTCTCGGTTTTGAATTAAATTCAGAAAACATGTGTTTGCAATTGCCAATAGGAAAACAAAAACGCATTCTTGAACAAATAAATATCAATAGAATGGGTGGAGTACAATAAGTTCCTTTAAATAATATCACTTGTCGTCTATGGCAATGGTGCGAGAAACGCAAAATATTTGTCTTTGCATCCTACATAAAATCTAAAGATAACTTCATGGCGGATAAGGAGTCACGGCGTATGAATATCGATAATGGCAAATGTCGGCACCTGTGTTCGAAAAAATAGTTCAATCGTTTGGGACACCTCTTAAAGATCTCTTTGCTACTTACTAATATTATAAATGCAATAAATACGTCTCATGGCAACGAGACCCCTATCTATGCCTTTGACATAGATGCATTCACCTTAAATTGGAATATATTTTATTTTTATGCTTTTCTCCCTTTCTCGCTCATATTAAAATGCTTCAGGAAAATAATTAACGACGAAGCCACTGGTGTACTAGTCGTATCGTATTGGCCGAGTCAACCCTGGTATCCCCTACTTAGCTCAGTAGCTCACCACCAATATACTTCGGCCCAAGTGACTGTAACGGTACAGAATGAATAGTATCCGTCCGTTAGTAAGGAATGTGTGGGAGTAGCATTAAAATAAATATTAATGCGTAGCACCATTAATATAATAAGCATGAAAAAGGGAATAATAAACTAGTTCAGAATAATGGTCAATGGTCTAGCGCTTTATCTTTAGTTTGAATTTCGCGGGGACTGCTCTGCGCGTCCCTTGCGACATAGGCGGCGTCTAGCGGAAGTTATTTACGTAAGCTTCGCATAAGGTTGCTAGTTTGACTTCTTTATTTTGAATTTCGTGGGGACTGCTCTGCGCGTTCCTTGCGACATAGGCGGCGTCTAGCGGAAGTCATTTATTTGGGCTTCGCGTAAGGTTGCTAGGTTGACTAGGACTTTATTTTTATTTTGAATTTCGCGGGGCTTTGGGGGTCGGCAAAGTGGTTCACCTACGGGCGGGCGCCACCTATGGTCGGAATACGGAACTTTTTATAATTTCACAAAATACAGGATTATTGGCTTAAGTGGATGATTATTAAGAGGGAATTGTTAATAGAAGGCTACATTTAGATATTCAAAGATGAAATATTGGCTGTCGGACGAGATTTGGTTAGATTATGGGAAAATTTTAGAATTGCGCGGCGAAAGCGGCAATGAGCGAGCGAGAGGTTGAGAAAAAGACAGAAAGAGAGGTCGGATGATAGCTCCACGTGGCGCGACGCGAAGGCGGGGGGCATCGGGGAAACGGCTAGCGATTGGTTGAAGGGAAGAAAAGCGGACTCGCGCGGGCAAATCTTAGGCGCGCGTGGCGGGAAAGTTAAGATGCTTGGGAAAAGGGGCGGAAAATTAGGGACATTCAATTTTGGGACATCGGCGGTGCGGTCCAACTTAAGAGTGCGGTACTACTCATACGGGGAAAATAGTGTCCGAGCTTTGATAGTGCGCTAAGTGATATTCGAGCTGCGATATTAATTAAGATTTGTGAAATTGAAAGTTATTAATAAAGTAAACTATTGCGATCGCAACTCGAATCCGTTAACGGAATGAAGTATTCTGGGGTACATCGGCGGAAACGAATCACGGTGGCAACGAAAACCTATGTACCTTTCAACAGACTTCGGTCTGGATGATCTTTGATTGTATTTAATAAGATCGGCGTTTTACATCATTACGCTAAACAATACACTATCTTCGACGGAGTAATGGGGGAGAGACAGTTGTCTCCCTAGTGAAAGTTGAAGATAGGTCAGACACCATTTAGCTGGAGGTAGACACGTATGACCCAGTCCAATCTCGAGTCTACCTCCGTACATACAGTGTAGTGATAGGAAAATAACACACTGAGTATACTGGCTCGACTGATAGAACATTTAGGAGTTAGTTGCTTTCAGGGGCAATGCGACTCTCACCACACACCACGAATTTAAATTAAATGAGGCTTGGCCTAGTTTGCAAGGTACACAAAAGGGACTGTTAGTTCGACAAAATATAGGCATTTTCAAGTGAGGAAAGTTGTAGGAAACTATAGGTAGGCGGATATATATATATGGTTAGTTATTAATTCAGACCAATAAGGTAGGGATAATTAAGTTACGGCGCTAAATAAAATTATGATGAAGTGATGTGGGTCCTAGCTAGGCAAGTAATCTGTTACCGCAGGCCGATAAAATTCTAATTGTTTTCCTAAAGTTGTTACCAATTAATTATTCATTTTAAATAATTAATAGAAGCATGATAATATCGTACCATCATTACTTTGGAATACCTAAAAGTCTAGACTGGTTTCCTATTACAAGAAAAATACTAAAATGTTATAGCAAATAAGCTTAGTCGTACTGTGATGTTTGATTTCTAATGCTGAAATGACCAAACAGGCATTTTTTAGCTTTCCCTGGGATGCAATACGATCTCATATCGCTACACTCTTCAAGGTGTTAAAGTTTTACATCCGATACCTTAGCAAAGATAAGCTGATACAAACTGAACAACTAAAACCAGTTTAGAACCTAGGATAAGTCGTTGAAAGAAGACATTGCAAGCTATGAGCTTCTAATAATCTGAAACATAGAAATAATTGATTGATAACAACCAGCTAATTAGCCTGACAATATGGTCTACTAATACCATTTGAATAGACCTCTTAAGATATGTAAGTACTTACTTCTAATAATATGAAACATAGAAATATTTGATGGGAACAATCTAATCAATCAGACTAATACCTAGTACAGTCTAATTTATACTTATTAAAGTGAGTAAAAGATAGCTTCTGAATGTAATTGATTTAATGATTAACAGGGATAATTAACTACCTAATTTACTGCCTACTAGGAGTATACTAACTAATGATAGTATTCTATTTAAGTTCACTTCCTGAAAGTCAAGGATATTGAATGAATTAAACATCCTTAATAATCTTAAGATGTGATAATCTGCCAATGCTGCCAATCCAATGTAGTTATATTGGAACTTTATAAGACCTGTATAATAAATACTAGGAGTAAATAAAAGTAATTTTACCTGTATTAATAGCATTCTACTTTAGCCACCGCCTGAAGTGGCGTTTGATTAAATTATCCACCCTTTACGGAACTGAATATAAGTTATTGCATTGAATAATTAAGTTCTTAACGTGAAAAGGATATTTGGATGATAGCAAGCCTTGAGATAAACTCTATTGATTTATGTGGAATAATAAGAATTTAAATTGCTAACACATAGTTCATAATGTAAAATGAAATTAGAGTTTGAGAAGAGATGTAAATTCTCAGTTTGAAAGAATTAAAGCTACAAGCTAATAATTAATGTTAAAGCCAAAGTGGACGGGGCCATAATTAAACAATGAGATGTAATGGCACGCTATGGAGCGGCGGTTGGAGCTCATAAACTTCCACAAGACTCTTATATTTCCACAAGACTTTTAAATTGCACAAGACTCTTATATTTCCACAAGACTTTTATATTTCCACAAGACTCTTATATTTCCACAAGACTCTTATAATTCCACAAGACCTATATGTAAATTGCACCAGGCTTCTTATGTATCATGCTGCTGATAATAAATAATAATGCCTACAAGCTAAGCTATCATCTGATTACCTTTGAGTGGTTGCAAATCTTCCCCGCAGCTGCAGTGAAGGATTTGGGTCACAGTTCAGACGGAGTCATTGCTAGGCTACACATATTTATGTTATGATTTATAGACTGGTAGGTAATTGGGTCAGGAGAAAATAATTTAACACAGGGATAAGCCAATTACTAAACTTTCACGAAAGAACTTGAGTTACTTAAATGCGGTTAACAACGGAGGGTTCACTAGACGATCTGGCCAAAATAGTAGTTATTATAATATTACATTGCTTGACTGAAATTCACTGCAAATAGAATTAAGCTATGCTAAGGTTCCATCTTCATACAAACGCTACACACTCTACAAAACTCCAGACACAACCATTAGATTGTAGATAAATTAGGTTAATTAGTTTTAAGAATTAGATAATAATTTAAGTTAAGGTAAAGCGGCGAGGATGTGTGTATGTATTATAAGCTAGCTAGGCATATAGGTGTGAAAGGCATTAGATTTAGGTGTAGCAATTTAATATATAAGGGGGGGGAGGTTACAATTTGGTAAGCCGTTACCAGGATTAGAAAGTTAAGTTATAAATTATCATTAATATAGTTGTATTAGATTTCAGTCAAGCGGTAATACTTTAATTTAGAAGTGGGATTTTTTCCCACAAATTGTTGTCGTGTTGCGATGCGTGAGTTTAGAATTGGCTTAATAGGGAATAATTCAATGAAGATTAATTAATTCAGAGATATTGAAGAATTATAATTTGACACTTTTCACAATAAACGTTGTTATCTTCTAAAGTTGATTCATACACTTTGTATTACGGGCTCTTGATAGTGGGTGAATTATAATTTGACACTTTTCACAATAAACGTTGTTATCTTCTAAAGTTGATTCATACACTTTGTATTACGGGTTCGACCAATATTGTAGACAGTCGCAATGAGAGCTGGAGCTAAATTTTGTTGTACGAAATCTGTAACAAAAAGATTCTCAGGTTAGGTTAAAGGTCAAAGGAGATAAAACTATAAAACAATAATGTAATGAGTATTATTTGAAATACAATACCTTTCAGTTATTATCTTTTCCTTCTTTATTTAATGGTGGATTTCGCCAGCATCAGGTACCGTGCGGCTGTTAGGCGTTGTTGTTTTCCCAAAGTATCATAAGTGCACGAAGTACATAGATATAGTTATTATCCGGGGGTCTGGAGTATTAAATTTTAAAATTGTTGAGTTATCTGTGAATACTGAAACCTTTAGTAATTGTTTCCTTGAATACTGAAACCAGGTATCCAATTTTTGTTGTTGACGTTAGGAGCTATGGTAACTGTAGTTTTGTTTCTATTCCTGGTGATAGATTTCATATAGGCATAGGCAACTGGTTCATACAGCCTTGTGTTGAGTTATTTTTAGGATCGTAAAAAGTCGATAGGGTGACATAGTTCAACATTTATTGATTTAGAAAGATTTGTAGAATAGGGGGCGGTTTAATTATTATTGCTGTCGGATGGAAAGGCAAGGGGGCGAGATTGGACAGAATTAACCAACTAAGTTATTGCAGGATTCAATTTATATTATAGGACGGCGATATGCTGTACAATATTAAAAAGTTATGACGCTAACAGCATAATATAAAACTAATAATAATTATATTTTGACTAATAATCGTTGAGCGATTGCGGTTTTTAGTTGATGTGCTATTCTACGTATTATAATTTATTTTGTTGGTTATGTTAGAAAAAATATAATAATGTACTTGAGTCTCACGTCTGAAATCCATAGAGTAGTTTTAGGCTAGTCAGGGACTATTAAATCATTTGTCTATGGTTGGACCATAGACATATGATTTAGCTAGACCATAAACAATCTAGAATTAGGAATGATTATAAAACATGAAGTCATAAAACCAATCGGAGAGGAAACTTCCTTATCGCGTAATCATGTGATTTTGTTATAGCAAGTGGAATCACCTGTTATTTTCCATACCTGTTATTTTTAATACCTGCGATTTTTACATTGAAAGAGATTTTCCTAATACTTATCACGTAGTAGATTAGAATGCAATGACATTGTGGTGGAATTATTATTATGTGATATGTAGGCGGGGACGATTGCTCAGCACAAGGGAAATGCCGCATTTTGTTAGTTCGATAAAATCCTAGGAAAAGTAACATAAAATAATATTTCGGTTCAAAATACACGCGTTGATGAGAAATCGCGATTATAGGGAATAGCAAGTAGCAGGGATGTCATGTAGGGGATAGAATCATATGACTATTCATTGCTAGTAGGAATTTTGGTTTAAAAGCAACGTAGTTTGGGATGCATAATGTAAACGGATAAATACGTCTAGTAGGCGATAAAAGTCGTTACCGTCTGGAAACAACTATCTAATATCTACTCTATTGTGGGGAGGTTACCTATTAGCGAGGCTAGATGGCGTTGGGTTATCAATAAAAGATTTTATTTTGGATGATGGTAAAAGGGTGCTGTCTAATAATAATATGTATAATTGTAATACTCTTGCAGCGTTGTAAGTAGTCGTTACCGGTAATCATTGCTTCTTACCGAATAGTTGAAATCGTGATAAATAGTTAATTATGAAGATTTATAAAGGATGATTATTAGATTAAGATGAGGTTAACGTACGCAGAAGTAAAGCTCGCTGGGCACAGCTTACTATACCTACTTACCTAATATTATCAGTTGTGAGTTACCTAGAGATATCTAAGTCGGGAGAGCGGTGAAAAGAAAAGACCTTACTACATGACTAATTAGTTAGGATAGGTAGAGATAGATAAATCATTAAATTCACTGGGTTGGATTAGCCTATTAAGAAGGGTACCTTGCACAATTGTCTATCTCCGTTGAACGATTAAGATGTTGAAAAAAAAAAAAAATAATAATAGTAAAAAAAAAAAAAAAAAATTGGTTGCCTGTAAAGTCGGTATACGGGCGAAAGTTTTACGTGACAACGACTTTGAGTGGTAAAATAATTTTAATGTGAATATTCATTCGTATAGTAGGAAGAAGGATGAAATAATAGTAACAATTTAAAACATTTATTTATAAAAAGAATTATATTTAAAACAAATATGCAGACCGATCATAGTTGAGCGGGAGAGAGACGCAAGGCATTCGGCGGGCCTCTCTCTCGTTCGGTGACTCATCGTAACGTTACCGAGCGTTACACTTTTTCTTAAGTGACTCCCAGCCGCAACCTAATTTAAGACGTTGTCACGTCAAAAAAATATATAGTTGACTGGCTTGAAGTCGAGATTTAACTGCAAAATTAACGAGTTATAGCACTGTTATGCTATAGGGATAACAATAGCGTATATTATCACATCAATTATAAAGGCGAGTTGCGGGCGGATGTCACGTCATAATCAATAGTTAACTCGTTTTATTATTTTAAAAGTTAACGCAAGCTACTTATAAAACAGTGATCGATTTTATATACCACAATTTTAAGTTGTAGGATAAATTTAAACTCATAGTCCGCAGAAACATTCAAGCCGGAAATAAAGCGATGATATTGCGAGCTGAGAATAAATTTCTTAGTGTAAAATTTATTAATAAGTAAATCCCTGATATTGCGTTATCGAGATTACAATACAAAATCAACTATCACAATTCGAATCATACAAAGTAATTATTTAGATGTTATCTCGCGTCGACAGGTACAAAATTTTAATTTAGATGGGTAAAGACATTAGAACTGAAATGGGTTTCGGATGTGTGACGTTCTTAGGACACGTACTGTTTAGTAGCATAATTTAAATTTAGTAAAATCGGCCGTATTGGACATATTTCGTTTGGCGGATATATATATTTAACCGAGGTTATCGTGGAGGTAAGCATAGTTCAAAGTTTACTAAACCCGACCTAGAGTCATAGCCTATCTTTGTATGTCAGAAGAAAATAATAAATTTATAAGTAGTAGATTTTAAAGTCAATAGTAAATTTATTTTCCCGAGGTGAGACCTGAAACCTAGTTCGCACTAGGCCATTCAAATACTTTAACCGGTAATGTTGATTATAATAAATAAAGATGTTCGGGATTTATAATAATATTCTAATACTGCTATATTAAAATTGTTATTATGAAATTAAATAGGTTTGCTTAACAATTGGCAAATAATTATTAACTCAAGAATTTGTTTAGTACAAAGTAAATGTCTACAGGTTTAGAAATGATAGGACGAACGAAACGCGGTTTTGACTTGTGGGAAGGTCAGCGCAGACTGTCACAGCGGGATGATCTTGTTGGTTATTTATTAGAATTGCTAGAATTCTTAAATAATCTAGATTATTGGCATCTAATATGTACGTGATGTAATTGTAGATGATTAAAATTAGTGCTAAGGTAGGTTATTGTCGAAGTTATGGCACAACCTTAAAATTGTTAGTTAATGTGAACTGCATGTTGCATCTAGATTGTTTTATACAAACTAATTAATTGACAGTTTTCACATATGTAGGCCGGGACATTGAGTTGATGAAATAGTGTTATCAAAATCATTCATCACGGAAAGATAAAGATATTTTATTTGCAAGTGTGAATACAAAAGTTTACTTCGGTTAGTATTATTCTGTTCTATACTAGTTTTGTGGTAGCGTTTTACCTAGGGTTGTTCTAAATTATAAGTAATTAATTGTTAATTGTCTGTTGTTGTCTTCTACGTTAGAAGAGGAACGGAGAAAGATAAGGGGGACTCATTTTGTTATAGTCAGCTGTATGATAGATAATCCTTCTAGTAAATATTTCTTGTGATTGCGGTAGTAACATAGAATGGTTATAGGATGTTTTGTTCATTAACTAATTATCTTCACCGCAGCTGTGGATAGGGATGGCTAAAGTATGTGAACAGGGGTGGAGAAGATAGGTCATTATAAATTAAAATAAATACTTGAATTGCAATATGCCTGACTAAATAGTGCGAAGAGATGGAGTAACTATGTTAGAGAAATTCTCTATTGCATAATATTCGAACTTTTGACATTTTCAATTGTAACTTTAGAATTTTGATTAGAGTATTTAACTAAGCGGGTCCAACGAAGAAGGCATGCTGAAAGCGAGGTCTTTGGTCGTCTATGCACACAATAAAATTATAGATGACACAAGGGAGCATTCTTAATTGGCACTGTTAAATTAGTAAAAGTAGCTTGTTTAGGGTGTTCGAATATTTTTAGTCGCACTGGGCACAAATAGAACTTAGTTAAGCGTGTAGGGTTTATTTTGATTTACCTGGTGAAGTAATTGAATCGAAGTTTCGGAACTGTGCTGTAGAAGTGGGAATTACTCAGCACACAATAAAATTAAGTGGTTTCCATTTAGCTTCATTTCCTAAACTAGCCTTTCTTAAAGTTGCGGAAATTCTGCTGTAAGGTGGTTCCTTTGGGGGCGTCTTGTGAAGTCTAAATCAGGACAATTATACTTGACTAACCTATAGAGAGATAATGTCTTAGGCTGCAGAAACAGAGGCCATTGATGGCATTTCATTTTGGCGTGGTCAGGGGATCTCGTGTTGCTGGGGAATTTTACCATCTGGACGGAAGGCTGAAAAGTAAAGTAGAATGCATAATGAGTAACCAATTAGAGTTACAAACATTCGGGAGATTACCATCTTAATAATGTGTCTTGTGCGAGTGTAAAATTAAAATCATCTAATAAAAAAATAAAAAATAAAAAGAAACTAGCACTATTGAATCACGCAATTTGGAATTCAGTAAATACGAGAAGGAACTTACGATATTAATTACCATGAATACTAAGACGAAGTGTCACCTTTAATGACTTATTATTTACCGATTTGACCGATTATTAGTAATATAAAAGGTAGGAAGTTAAGTAGAGTTGTGGGGGCGGATAAGATAGTTACCGGTCTGTTTAATTTAAAAAGAAAATGATATTTTTCAAAGGTATAGGAAAGTAAGGGGATATTGACGTATTATATATTAGCAAATGAGACTAAATGTTGTCTTTCGTGCATAGTAATAACTAGGGATGAGACATAGTTACTAGATAGGTTTTGGCATAAGTATTTGCTTATACGTATAAGCTCAGTACTTGTCAATTAGTATACAATGTCCAACACGTACCGGGGTATTAACAAGTATTTATCGATGACGCATACATTGACAGTTAGACGGATATACATAGCACACAAACTTCTAATAGATCTGAACTACGGGGTAGCTAGTTCATAACTCAAGGACGTGTTTCGAGATGCGTACCCCCTTAGAGTGAATGAGTTTTCCCTAAGTATTTACGATCGACAACCTTATTGTAAGGCGTTAAGACCTCTATTTGTATGCACGGTGAGTGGGTGTCACTGCGTACCGGACGGAAGCGAGTCTAGTATTCTATCTCGGTTATTTGTAGGATTAGACATTAGATGTATCTCATCTAAAATAAAGTTATAACTCTTGGGCGATGATGGTATGCCTACTGGTTTTGGTTGATATGGGGGTTTGGTTAAGATTTCTTATCCGCGGAGAGGAAAATAGGTTTCCGTTAAAAGAAGTAGCTAATTAGGAATTGTGGAGGACGCGGGTTCGATCCCTGCCTGAGGTAGACAATTGTTCCGACGTTTCGTTATCTTAGGTAATTATATAAGCTAAGATGAGATTGGTAGCGTTGAAGTATGAAGGAAAGTTTTAATTCAAATTATTAATTATTATTCATTAACCTAGTTGGAACTAAAAGACCATGACGGCGAAGTGGTTGATGCTTCACCCACGAAAGATCCCAGGTTCGATCCCTAGGTTGCAACATTTAGATGCGAAACAAGTTGTAAGAAAAGACGTAAGTTAAAAGAAGGCCATGATGACAGATGTACTTGAAATTATTCTAGGAAAATAATTTAAAGAATAGAATAATTGAATGGTTCGGAAGATGTTATAAACTTACGTCGGAATCGTCATAGAGTTGAAGAGTTTTCGCTAGGGGGCGTTAGTAGACAGAGCAAGAGACTGTTATATTGATTTATATTATAATATGATTTGTTGTTATGATGGTAAACAAAAGGCAAATCATTATTCGGAGGTTGTGTATGATTAAAGAAATGGTAGATGTCTAAGTTATTGGGAAATATTTACCGAGACTAAGTTTACTGGGATTTCGTTTCGAACACGAGAACTGGGTATGCGATTATGATTTTGTGTCAGTTGAATAGAATGAGGGGTGTGGGCTATTTTGCAATAAGAAAGCTTATGGAGGAAGGAGTCATTAGGGATTTGGGGAGGAACTATAAATAGTAGGAATATCTTTGAGGGCTAGGATGACAATGAGGTTGGCAAGGAAGGAGGTGCTATTTTGTACTTAATTAAGTACAGGGTTTAGATATAATTCGCCGCAGATAAGAGTGGTACTTTATCTGCTTAAATTCTATCGGGGGCGGCTGTAACGGTACAGAATGAATAGTATCCGTCCGTTAGTAAGGAATGTGTGGGAGTAGCATTAAAATAAATATTAATGCGTAGCACCATTAATATAATAAGCATGAAAAAGGGAATAATAAACTAGTTCAGAATAATGGTCAATGGTCTAGCGCTTTATCTTTAGTTTGAATTTCGCGGGGACTGCTCTGCGCGTCCCTTGCGACATAGGCGGCGTCTAGCGGAAGTTATTTACGTAAGCTTCGCATAAGGTTGCTAGTTTGACTTCTTTATTTTGAATTTCGTGGGGACTGCTCTGCGCGTTCCTTGCGACATAGGCGGCGTCTAGCGGAAGTCATTTATTTGGGCTTCGCGTAAGGTTGCTAGGTTGACTAGGACTTTATTTTTATTTTGAATTTCGCGGGGCTTTGGGGGTCGGCAAAGTGGTTCACCTACGGGCGGGCGCCACCTATGGTCGGAATACGGAACTTTTTATAATTTCACAAAATACAGGATTATTGGCTTAAGTGGATGATTATTAAGAGGGAATTGTTAATAGAAGGCTACATTTAGATATTCAAAGATGAAATATTGGCTGTCGGACGAGATTTGGTTAGATTATGGGAAAATTTTAGAATTGCGCGGCGAAAGCGGCAATGAGCGAGCGAGAGGTTGAGAAAAAGACAGAAAGAGAGGTCGGATGATAGCTCCACGTGGCGCGACGCGAAGGCGGGGGGCATCGGGGAAACGGCTAGCGATTGGTTGAAGGGAAGAAAAGCGGACTCGCGCGGGCAAATCTTAGGCGCGCGTGGCGGGAAAGTTAAGATGCTTGGGAAAAGGGGCGGAAAATTAGGGACATTCAATTTTGGGACATCGGCGGTGCGGTCCAACTTAAGAGTGCGGTACTACTCATACGGGGAAAATAGTGTCCGAGCTTTGATAGTGCGCTAAGTGATATTCGAGCTGCGATATTAATTAAGATTTGTGAAATTGAAAGTTATTAATAAAGTAAACTATTGCGATCGCAACTCGAATCCGTTAACGGAATGAAGTATTCTGGGGTACATCGGCGGAAACGAATCACGGTGGCAACGAAAACCTATGTACCTTTCAACAGACTTCGGTCTGGATGATCTTTGATTGTATTTAATAAGATCGGCGTTTTACATCATTACGCTAAACAATACACTATCTTCGACGGAGTAATGGGGGAGAGACAGTTGTCTCCCTAGTGAAAGTTGAAGATAGGTCAGACACCATTTAGCTGGAGGTAGACACGTATGACCCAGTCCAATCTCGAGTCTACCTCCGTACATACAGTGTAGTGATAGGAAAATAACACACTGAGTATACTGGCTCGACTGATAGAACATTTAGGAGTTAGTTGCTTTCAGGGGCAATGCGACTCTCACCACACACCACGAATTTAAATTAAATGAGGCTTGGCCTAGTTTGCAAGGTACACAAAAGGGACTGTTAGTTCGACAAAATATAGGCATTTTCAAGTGAGGAAAGTTGTAGGAAACTATAGGTAGGCGGATATATATATATGGTTAGTTATTAATTCAGACCAATAAGGTAGGGATAATTAAGTTACGGCGCTAAATAAAATTATGATGAAGTGATGTGGGTCCTAGCTAGGCAAGTAATCTGTTACCGCAGGCCGATAAAATTCTAATTGTTTTCCTAAAGTTGTTACCAATTAATTATTCATTTTAAATAATTAATAGAAGCATGATAATATCGTACCATCATTACTTTGGAATACCTAAAAGTCTAGACTGGTTTCCTATTACAAGAAAAATACTAAAAAGTTATAGCAAATAAGCTTAGTCGTACTGTGATGTTTGATTTCTAATGCTGAAATGACCAAACAGGCATTTTTTAGCTTTCCCTGGGATGCAATACGATCTCATATCGCTACACTCTTCAAGGTGTTAAAGTTTTACATCCGATACCTTAGCAAAGATAAGCTGATACAAACTGAACAACTAAAACCAGTTTAGAACCTAGGATAAGTCGTTGAAAGAAGACATTGCAAGCTATGAGCTTCTAATAATCTGAAACATAGAAATAATTGATTGATAACAACCAGCTAATTAGCCTGACAATATGGTCTACTAATACCATTTGAATAGACCTCTTAAGATATGTAAGTACTTACTTCTAATAATATGAAACATAGAAATATTTGATGGGAACAATCTAATCAATCAGACTAATACCTAGTACAGTCTAATTTATACTTATTAAAGTGAGTAAAAGATAGCTTCTGAATGTAATTGATTTAATGATTAACAGGGATAATTAACTACCTAATTTACTGCCTACTAGGAGTATACTAACTAATGATAGTATTCTATTTAAGTTCACTTCCTGAAAGTCAAGGATATTGAATGAATTAAACATCCTTAATAATCTTAAGATGTGATAATCTGCCAATGCTGCCAATCCAATGTAGTTATATTGGAACTTTATAAGACCTGTATAATAAATACTAGGAGTAAATAAAAGTAATTTTACCTGTATTAATAGCATTCTACTTTAGCCACCGCCTGAAGTGGCGTTTGATTAAATTATCCACCCTTTACGGAACTGAATATAAGTTATTGCATTGAATAATTAAGTTCTTAACGTGAAAAGGATATTTGGATGATAGCAAGCCTTGAGATAAACTCTATTGATTTATGTGGAATAATAAGAATTTAAATTGCTAACACATAGTTCATAATGTAAAATGAAATTAGAGTTTGAGAAGAGATGTAAATTCTCAGTTTGAAAGAATTAAAGCTACAAGCTAATAATTAATGTTAAAGCCAAAGTGGACGGGGCCATAATTAAACAATGAGATGTAATGGCACGCTATGGAGCGGCGGTTGGAGCTCATAAACTTCCACAAGACTCTTATATTTCCACAAGACTTTTAAATTGCACAAGACTCTTATATTTCCACAAGACTTTTATATTTCCACAAGACTCTTATATTTCCACAAGACTCTTATAATTCCACAAGACCTATATGTAAATTGCACCAGGCTTCTTATGTATCATGCTGCTGATAATAAATAATAATGCCTACAAGCTAAGCTATCATCTGATTACCTTTGAGTGGTTGCAAATCTTCCCCGCAGCTGCAGTGAAGGATTTGGGTCACAGTTCAGACGGAGTCATTGCTAGGCTACACATATTTATGTTATGATTTATAGACTGGTAGGTAATTGGGTCAGGAGAAAATAATTTAACACAGGGATAAGCCAATTACTAAACTTTCACGAAAGAACTTGAGTTACTTAAATGCGGTTAACAACGGAGGGTTCACTAGACGATCTGGCCAAAATAGTAGTTATTATAATATTACATTGCTTGACTGAAATTCACTGCAAATAGAATTAAGCTATGCTAAGGTTCCATCTTCATACAAACGCTACACACTCTACAAAACTCCAGACACAACCATTAGATTGTAGATAAATTAGGTTAATTAGTTTTAAGAATTAGATAATAATTTAAGTTAAGGTAAAGCGGCGAGGATGTGTGTATGTATTATAAGCTAGCTAGGCATATAGGTGTGAAAGGCATTAGATTTAGGTGTAGCAATTTAATATAGAAGGGGGGGGAGGTTACATGACGATATGTTATTATCACCTTTCAGGACCCAGCACCCCCTTTGCAAGAAACTTATCCTGGTAGCATAAAAATTATCAGAAAAGCATTTCAAAGACAATCGTTATGTAATGAAACCATCGAGGTGATGATTTCCTCATTGTCTACATCCTCACTAAAACAATACAATGTCGCTTTTACGAAATGGTGGAGTTATTGTGATATTTATAAAGTTGATTTCTATAACTTCCCACTTCCAATTCTATCAAAATTCCTTACGGTCAACTGTTAACAGCAAAAATTGGTTGTAGTTCATTAAATATGCATCGTTCTGCTCTAGCTATTTAGGGCAAACGTTATAGTGAAGCTGATTTAGTTGTTCGATTTTTTAAAGGTATTTACAGGACTAAACCTAGTCATCCGAAATATTCGGAGACGTGATATTTTTATTTTGAGGTTATGTTAGGTTATTTTTAGGAAAAAAAACAAATATTCTACTAAGTTACCATTACCGTACCCCCTCTATACCCGTCCCTTCCTCCCCAATATATTTTTGAATGGAGCTAGTTTTCTGTTGTCTAATAAAAAAGTAACTGTTCGGAACAAAATGGCCACTTACGGCTGGCAACCTTTTGTGTTAGTTTTAATTTGTATTTGACAGACGACTGTCAATGTCAGGGTCAGGGTCATCAGGGTCATCGATTACATCCAAAGATTGTAATCGATCACCTTAGTAATTTATATCCAAATGAGGAACTTGCTCTGGAGTTTATTACTAAAAAATTAGTAACTCTGCTCGCATTGTCAACCGCACAACGAGTACACACGTTATCTTAGAATTTCTAATTTAAAAATAAATAATAACTATGTCGAAACCATTGGGGATGATTTAGTTAAAACATCTGCTCCAGGGCGACGACCGCCTTGTTTATTTATACCATTTTTTCTAAATAAGATTGAGATCTGCCCTGCAAAAACGTTACTGTCCTACTTAGATATGACTAAAGTTTACAGAGATAAACCTAGAACGGAAAGGTTATTGCTCACCTGAAGCCTATTCATAATGCAACTAGTTCTACATTAAGTCGTTAGTTTAAAAACACCCTATTTAACAGCGGTATTGACACTTCTTTATTCTCAGCACACACGTGTAAGACACGCGTCCACGTCCACCTCGGCAGCAAACAGGAAAAGCCTTTCAATAACTACAGGATGGACTGGTAATTCTCTGGTGTTTGCACGGTTTTACAATCGACCCCTTACCATTGAGAATGACGATAATGCCTTTGCAGCGGCTATTTACATTGATTAATTTCTAGCTTATCATTAATTTATAATATATCATACTGGTTTGTACTAATATGGTACCTAATTATATTTAATCGGTTATACTCGTAAATACTCAATTATAATAGTTGAATTAAATCATACAGGTACTTAAATTATTTCGCAAAATTTGTGTTCTAAACATCTACCTTGTGAATATAAATCTCGAGGATGCAACGTCGAAGTACAATTGATGGTTAAACAAACTTACCTGAAGTGAAGTTTGACCGTAATTTTACAAGACGTTGCATCCGAAGAGATTTATATAAAGATCCCTCCCTTCCCTTACATGCTGGCCCCCTCGGACCAAATATTTGTGATATTTGGTCCGAGCTGGCCCCATATAAATTAATTTTGCAAAAAAGCTCTAAAAGTGAATGACAACGACAGCGCGGGTGACAAACTCGAGCACTCAGTTGGTGTTTACTAGATGGCGCCTGTGTCTATACTATGGGTAACGTTTTATGTTTTTTTAATAAAATTTCATTTAGATAGCTCTTAATATGTGTTGGATGCCTGGTACATTGAAGAGTGGACTACCTTGTGAATATAAATCTCTTCGGATGCAACGTCTCGAACAATTACGGTCAAACTTCACTTCAGGTAAGTTTGTTTAACCATCAATTCTCAGCGCTAATCGACTTCGAGTTTGATTCGAATTCGAACTTTATCGAGTGGTAATCCAATTTAGTTATTCTGAACATCTCGAACTCGACATTTCTCGAAGGAGAGCCGCTCGAATTGCTTCAAGTGGTCGGCAGTGGTCGAGCCGTAATTTCGACTACGAGAAGCTACTAAAACGTCAAATAGCGGCGAAATTATGGTGGAAATGGAGGAGTTAATTTCCAATTTTGTCGTGGAAGTGATTTAAAATATTGAGAGAGCTCGCTCTCTTTTTTTTAAAAGGTGGAAGAAAACTTTCCACTCCTTAACTGTTTATCGGCTTCCAACATTTGTAGAAGAAGCTGCTTCTACTGTGGCGTTGGGTATTTTTCGTTGACATTGTGTCTTGTGAATACTAAAATGATGGTTTCGTTTCGTCACCAAACAAGCTCACAACCACAAACAAAAAACATAAAATTTTTCACTGACAAAATGACATTGATATGTCAACTATCGACGATCACAACACATTAAATGTAATGATTTTTCGATACTTATTATTAAAATTTACTTCTTTAATTAAAGCAAGTTCAATACATTTAAATACCTTTACAGCAAAAATATTTGAGGTACATAGTTGCAACCGGTTTAAAACCGGATGAAACGTGTGGAACGGAACGCATCCCGAGTTGATTGCATTAAAGGAAAGGCAATATTTATCACAAAAAAACTCGTTTCGATTAGCGCTGAGAATAGGAGATTCGTGAACAAAATGACGATTATCGAGATAGAGATCGAAATCAAAACTCGATTCGAGACTACATCTCGAAAAATGAGAATTGGGCTCCTGGGTATTAAAATAGTTGCAGCCGCCTGGGCGGCAGTGGCAATAACCTGTTATGTACTTGAATACTAGATAAGGGAAACACAATGCTTTAGGAAGAATGTAAATAAAAATCCAATCTCTTTCCTTGTTTCATGCATTACACCTATATAACATATTATGTAACACGGTATACGTGGGACACTCAGAAAGTTTTGAGAAACTAAAAACAACTTCTATGGATAAAATATTTAATTACTTAATCTTTTCGAAGAACTCTCCGCCAGCCAGCCTTTATATAAAGTTTCATGCGTCTGAACCAATTCTCGAAACATTTTTTCCAGTCTGCCGCAGACAGTCAGAGACTAGGCAATGAGGACCGCGAAAGCAGTCCTCTGCCATAGTCCACTTTTCAACAAAATAGCGACATGTGCTAGCCTGACAGGTGGTGAGCCCATCGCCGCTCTATGCTGTTGGATGTATGTGCAGTGTTTAGTCCGTTAGTCGCCTTTTACGACACCCAAGGGAAGAGAGGGGGTGGTAGTAGTATAGTTGGAAGTATGTGCAGTCTTTAGTCCGTTAGTCGCCTTTTACGACACCCAAGGGAAGAGAGGGGGTGGTAGTAGTATAGTTGGAAGTATGTGCAGTCTTTAGTCCGTTAGTCGCCTTTTACGACACCCAAGGGAAGAGAGGGGGGGGGGTACTAATATACTTTCACCGCTACGCGACACGGCCTCCCAAAAAAAAACTTAATAATAATAATTCCTGTTTACTAGAAAAAAACAAACAACAAAAGGAAAGTTCGAATGGGATTCAAACCACTTTGGATTGCCGGTCCACTGCTCTAACCGCTAAGCTACCGAGACCTCAGAAGACTTGTTGAATTTTTTTCTAGTAATAAGTAGTTTCTGATTTACGCTACCGATACCTATGTCGCAGTGATATGTTAAAAACGGAGATTTGATCAATTCCCTTCACTTCCAAAATGGTAAAATGTGTCCGTCCCCCCGCCCCCCCCCCCCCCCCACATAACTTCTAAAGTAAGAGAATGATGAAGCTAAAAAAATAATTATTAAAACATCGATCAAAGTTACAACGAACTACAAGAACTTTTATATGATGTTACTTGCTCCTACGGAACCTTCATGGGCGAGTCCGACTCGCACTTGGCCGGTATTTTTTGAAGTCGGTTAAAAAATTCAGACGACTTGAGAACCTCCTCCTTTTCAGAGTTCCGTAGCCAAATGGCAAAAAACGGAATCCTTAAAGATTCGTCATGTCTGTCTGTCCGTCCGTATGTCACAGCCACTTTTTTCCGAAACTATTAGAACTATACTGTTGAAACTTGGTATGTAGATGTATTCTGTAAACCGCAATAACATTTTACACAAAAATAGAAAAAAAACGATAAATTTTGGGGATTCCCCATACTTAGAACTGAAACTTAAAAAATGTTTTTCATCTATCCCATACGTAATGGGGTATCTATGGATAGGTCTTCAAAAATGATGTTGAGGTTTTTAACATATTTTTTTTCTAAACTGAATAGTTTGCGCGAGAGACACTTCCAAAGTGGTAAAATGTGTGTCCCCCCCCCCCCCCCCTGTAACTTCTAAAATAAGAGAATGATAAAACTAAAAAAAATATATGATGTAGGTACATTACCATGCAAACTTCCACCGAAAATTGGTTTGAACGAGATCTAGTAAGTAGCTTTTTTTTAATACGTCTTAAATTAATAAATTAAAAAAATACACTATTATTAAAACATCGATCAAGGTTACAACAAACTACAAGAACTTTTATATGATGTTACTTGCTGCTACGGAACCCTTCATGGGCGAGTCCGACTCGCACTTGGCCGGTTTTTTTGAAGTTGGTTAAAATAAAAGTTTAACTATTCATTTTTGTGTCTTTAAAAACGTACTTTTTGTTGCTCTTTGCGACATTTAACAAATATGTTGTCTTTTACGTAAATAGAGTATTTTAGCGTACCTTATTGGTGAGGTAGATTATAAAGTACGCCTACATGAAAATGAGGACATACTCTATTTTAGAATACGTGTGGCAACCCTAGTGATTATGTATGTATGTAGTGACTACTTATAAGTTGATATTCATAGATCATACTATTTTATATTTACAATACACTGTTTTGTAAAGTTACTGTTGGAAAACAAATTATATTGAGCTAAAACTGAAAACATTAAAATGACGTGTTAAAAGGATATATGAAAATATCGTGTTCCTATTTTGTAGAAAGTACGACAGATCGCCATGGCAACCAAGTTTATACCATTCGGGGTGGTTAACCCCCGGGGTTGACGCTCTCTAAGGCGATTTATTCGCTTCAACGATCTAGACAAAACCTCAGGAACATTATTAGGTACTACAACACAAAACATTTGGAAATCTGGTTAAAAGTTCCGTACTGTAACTATCTAACTATTTTACTTATTCCATTTCTTAAAACTGAATGGCGATTTCTTTTTATGTAGGTACTATGCTTTACTCTGAGCTATTACTGGTATCTAAACAATATGTACTATACAATTAACGACTACTTAAATGATAATATTTGACATGGTATATTTTAATTGAATTAACGTTGACTATGATTTTATTATAATTTGTTAATAATTTCTGTATTGTAATAGATTGAATTAACTCTAATGTACTTTTGAATATTTGCACATCGTATACGATAGAATATGCTGGTTAACATTATTTTAAGAACAAATTTTGTAACGTATTTGAGCAAATAAATATTTGATTGATCGATTGAGTGACTGGACTTGAGCCTTGCCATATACTGTCACAGTGCTAGGCCACCGGCTCCATCATAAAGGTATCTATAAAACTGAATAAAAAATAAAATCATTAGAATAGAATAGAATGTTTTTTTTTATTTGAACTACACTGTAGGTACATACTTACAACAAAGAAAAAGAAACAAAAATTAAAAATCAAAAACAAAAAAAATAACTAAAAATAATTAGGTACATTTAAAAATAAACAAAAACTAATAATCATACCTTAAATTAACCATAAATAATGATTCTTTAGCATACGATGCCGCATGCACAGTGTCGCCAAACAGGGCCTGCACTCTGCATGTGCTACGTGATCAGGACACGTAGCGCTGATTTTTAGTACACGCCCTGAAAATCAGCGCTACGAGATTTTCAGAGCTTATGATCATCTCACTACATATTATAAAGTAAAGTCGCCGTCTTCCTGTGACTGTGGCTTTGTTTTCTTCTTCTAAGCCATGTAATGGATTTTTATACGGTCACTATCAGAAAGAGGGATAACTGAGGATGGTTTTTGTTTATAATTTGTAGATATTAGATTGCGCAAAATGGCTGAAGTATGAAGGTTTTTCTAAGTTAGCGAGGACGAAGGCACGGGCGGGCCTAGTACTTTAATAAAATCTGTAGGTACGAGTACAGCATAATTAATTGGAATTCCTATAATACACTGGCCTGCAAAAATAAGAAGAACACTTTTAAAATTTCTTTTTAATTATAGATTTAAAATAAAAAACGTTTTATAGCAATTTTTATCAGCTTTCTTTGAAACTATAGTAAATTATACATTAGTAACATTTTTAAGTCTAAAAAAAGATAAAACAATAAAAATAGCCATTTTTTAGCTTTGTCTGCTAAAACTCAATTAACATTTACAAGTATGTTTTACATGTTTTTTATTTTATTGTATGTGTTGTTTTGTAGTTAGGTTCTTAAGTTGCACTGAATGAACCCTAATGTCTGTAATATTGTTTAGCTAATTTTAGTATGGGCTGTTTCCGGCGGCAAATTGATATGGTGACTGTTCTGATACGAATTATGTCAAGTTTATCGGGCTTAGGTCTTTAAAGGTTTTGCACACTAAATCTAAATCATTCTAACCGCTATACTTATAATAATATGTGATGTCACACGAATAGGTATTTTTTTTACAAACTTTTATTTTATCTCGCAATGTTTTAGTGTAGGTTATTTTAGGCCAAATCTTGCAAGGGATATTTTTAACAATAAAGTTTGAAAAATATCAACAGCTACGAAACCACCGATGACAGACCTAGTTTCGATTCCCAGCGATAAACGACCGTCGCACAGCTGTGCTGTGTTGAAATGTTTGTCAAGTTGGGAGTTGTCTACGGCCGCATCGCATAACTGTGGCATAGCTCTCGTAATAAACCAGCCTTAGCTACATTGTCCTAGGACACCTAGATACGGCTACGTTGAACCTGACACGGATCAAATTTACGAGGCTGATGTATTGACCTGATAAGTTTAAGTAGCACTTAAAACTGCTTCAAGATTAACGCTTAAATATACTTAAGTAAAATTTGAAACACTGAAAAAAGGCGACAACCTCAGGCGGGAATCTAACCACGCATCTCCCGGATTCCGGGCGGCTGCCTTAACCACTTGGCTACCGAGGTCTGGCTTTCAACCGTCGAAATTTGTCAGTGCTTGATGCTTATGTTTTTAGTCAACATTGCTTCATCAAATCTTAGAAGTTTTCACCTCTGACATCCGAAAGAAATATTATTACAAATATTTGAACAGTCGGTTAAGATGAAGCTGCGTTTATAGATTAATATTTTATATTTTAGCTTTTTATTAACGCTTAAATATACTTAAGTAAAATTTAGACACTGAAAAAAAACGACAACATCAGGCGGGAATCGAACATTCCGCATTTCGGGCTTTCAACCGTCGAAATTTGTCAGTGCTTGATGCTTATGTTTTTAGTCAACATTGCTTCATCAAATCTTAAAAGTTTTCACCTCTGTTAAAGCAGCCGCCCGGAATGCGGAAGGTGCGTGGTTCGATTCCCGCCTGCGGTTGTCGTCTTTTTTCAGTGTTTAAAATTTTACTTGTGATTGATTTTATTTGGTATAATCATTACATATTATAAAATAAAGTCGCCGTTTTCATCTGTCTGTAGCACCGCACTATACTCCTAAACCACGCAATGGATTTTTATGCGGTTTTCAGTAAAAGATAGAGCGTTAAATGAGGATGGCTTTTGTTTATATTTTGTAGATATATTTTTTTAAATAGGTGAACTATGACGGTTATTCTAAGTTAGCGTGGACGAAAGCGCGTGCGGGCCGCTAGTTGATACTATAAAACAATTTCTGTACTTAATTACTTTTAAAATTGGGATTATATTAAGAGTCCTTTAAATTAAGGGAAAAGCTTTAAACTTTTTAAGTTCTTATCAGTTTAAATAAGTTAGTAAATATCCTATATTTACTATATATAAATGTTTTAACTTATTTGCCGCTGGCTTGGCTGTATTGGCTTAATCACATAACTTTCCAAATACTGGTTATGTTATATATGTGAGACAATTTCTTCATTTACTGTTTATGTATTCATTTTACTTATAGGTATCAAGTACACTTTGTACGACCGCGGAATCGAAAACAATTTCTTTATTTACTATTTATGTATTCTACTTATTATTGGTATTTTAAACAGTAGGACATCGGCCCGCACACCAATTACTCCTCAAACCCTCCCTACTTCCGGCACTGCCTTCGCGCTTAATACATAATAAATTATATCGTTGAAGATATAAAAACTATCAGACATGAACATTTAGTCACAACAATTTGGTGGTTTGGAACATTTGAACATGAACAGGTGGTAAAAACGACGCTATCGTCTGTACTATTAAGGTTCATGTTGTGTTTTTTTTGACTATCCGCGTTTCTTCGACGTCTCTTTTGTATAAACCGCGCCTTAGGTAATTTATTAATAAGTATTGTAAGTTACCGTAGTGGCACGGTGTTATGATCATATTACCGCGGAAGTGGGGTCTGCCGAGGTTCACCTCATGAAGAAAAACAACGATCTTTTGTACAACCACATCCTATATAAAAAATAAATAAAAAAATAAAAAATAAAATAGTTTATTTCGTTAACTTTTGTTTCACAAATTTTATTCTGTGGTCAGAACTACACAGGAAGCATGAAGTAATGCTTGTTTTGAGCGGTTCTGCTCCTCCCTAGGATCTCTTATATTTATTTTAGGTACTCAACTAGAAAACTATTTTACATAATTAAAACACAAAAACATTAATGAAAAGGTAAAGATTTAAGTACTGGTATGAGTAGGTTGTGAGTACATGTGTGTGTGGGGGTGTGTGTGTGTGTGTGTGAGAGTGCGTGTGGGGGTGTGTGTGTGTGTGTGTGTGTGCGTGTGTGTGTGTGTGCGTGTGTGTGTGTGGGGGTGGGTGCGTGCGTGCGTGCGTGTGCGTGTGATAGTCCAATGTGTACTATCATTCATTATCATTCTATCTCCTTGATAAAAATGACTGCTATGACTTGACAATGTCTTTGAGGGCGAATCGCCTTCTGGTCTCAGGTAGGCCGATCTCAGGAGACTTATTATTTTCCTGGCAAGAGTGTCACAGTCACACTACTCATAGGTGCTGCATGGACATCGTTTTCTCTTGACATGCCGTGCACATACTTGGCGAAACCTCATATTGTTCTGTCGCTGATGCTATCAAGGAATTTATCATTGCGCGGCTTTATTGTTCCAATGTTAGACAATAACTTTTTTTAATAGGTTAATGATCATAAGACCGCCGGCGGTCGCGAAACAATTGATTTTCAACTGTGTCTGGTTTTACGGTGCTCAAGGGGTTATCGGCTACCACATCTGTCGATCTTCACCCAAAATAAAGCTATTCATATATTTTTTAAAGATGCCGCTTCTAATATTTTATTAACTCTACAACTACGAAGAAAACTTAACAACTAACGAGGATTTCCTTGTTCCGAAACAACATTTAGATTGCCACAGTTCATTTCAATTAGCTGTAATCAGATCTAGCCTCATTTTCTATAATGTCTGTAGTTTTATGGCAATATTTTTATTAATAAATATATATAAATAGTCTTTTTATACTTTTTCAACTAACAAATAATATTAATTCTAGTAAAGGAGATCATTCAGGCTCCATACATTTTTGGGCCTTTTCTGAAAGTACCGGCTAACAAAAAAAATATTACGTATTGTTAGAACTAGCCATTTGGAGAAATAGTTGATATGGCACAAAAGTTGTAGGATTGCTCTGAGCCAAGTTATACAAGTTCGATGATTCATCATTTTCATACATTTATTGATTTCTGAAAGTGCTGGAACTGGGAAACAAAATAATAATAGATATTGCTAGAACTAATTATCTGAAGCAATTGTCATGGCAGCGCAAAAGCTGTGGGGTAATCATCTGTTCCGTTCATACAAAAAAAAAATTAGGAATCAATAAATGTATGAAAATGATGAATCTTCGAACTTGTATAACTTGGCTCGGAGCAATCTTACAACTTTTTCTCCAAATGGCTAGTTCTAATTACAATACGTACCATTTTTTTTGTTGGCCGGCACTTTCAGAAAAGGCCCAAAAAAAATTATGTCCTTTATAGTTAGTTTATAAACCGAAAAAGTTTACATTTTCGATATAACTCTCATAATTTCCACTTTTCACTCCTTCCTTCAACTCCAATATTTTTTTTTATTTATTTATAATAGGGTACACACGTACAGGTGTCATAAAGGAAATCATCAATCACGTGTCACTTCCTTTGTTGTTATACAAATTGTTTGCTCACCTGGTGAGGTCGTGGAGGCTTCCACGCTTTCTCCCGCAGCTTTGTTGTTGTTTGAAAGGGGAAAGCTGGCTTCCTCGCTCACCCCTACAGTTCGATGGTACAATCATTTTGTAAACACACGCATACATTTGCGTTATGTGCGTAAAGTCCAAAAGAGATATTTCTTTCTACGGTCCAGTGATACAAAAAGTAAAGTCATTAAAAAAAAATTAAAAATTCAAATTCATTTTTTCAATTTACGCTACAATAATTGAGCAATTATGAATGTCGCTATGCCATCGGTTCGTAAGTCCGTCCGAGCCTTGTACTGAGAAGAACCGGCAAGAAACTCCGCAAGGGCATTTCTTTTCTCCCTTTCTTTTACAGCGTCAATACAAATTGGAAAATGCCCTCCCTATCATAGAAGGATATTTTCCATTACAACATAATAAAAAAAACATTTACTTTAATACGATTACAAGACAACACAACACATACAAAAAAATATCCAATGTAAATAAATAAAAAAAGTATTGCTCAATTTAAAGCAAAATAAACAATGTCTTACAGTATCTTTGACACAAAAAGAAGCACGAAAAAGAATCAGCGATCGCTTCACTCAAACATTTTTTTAGATTATAGTTTTATTACATTCGTAACAATGTGTTAGAGCAATAGCCATGTTTCAGTCATTAACTTTCTTTCAAATATTTCGTTATTATATATCTGTATTTTAACGTGTATAAGTATGTAATTGCAGCATGTTGCCTCCTCAATCTGAAACTGCGGAAAACAGGGTAGGATACAGGGTATACCCATGGTATACCCATTTTTTATACTTTTTCAGCATCGGTTAAAGAAAGAGATTTTTCTATGTCTGTATGTTTGATTTTTTAAAACCAGCCACTTAATGTTTCTGAAGACGCCTTAAAATGGAGTGATTTTGCTAAAATTTTAAGGTTATTCTAAATGACTTAATGCAAAAAAATCAACAAACCACAACAATCAAACATACAGACATAGAAAATCTCTTTCTTAAACCGATGCTGAAAAGTAATAAAAATTGGTACAGTTCTGAAGGAAGAAACAGGGGACTACGAAAAGTCGTTTTTCTGTGTTTTGTATGATAATTTTGCATGCCACGTCGACGTAGTGTTTCCTCGCTTCCTAGCGCAAAGCATAACTAGGATAGCTAAGTTACGTGATTACATACTCACTTAAATAAATGTATATGAAGTGGCATGCAAAATTCTTATACAAAACACAGAAAAACGACGTTAGTAGTCCCCTGTTTCCTCCTTCAGAATTGGACCAATTTTTTATACTTTTTCAGCATCAGTTCAAGAAAGAGATTTGTCTATGTCTGAATGTTTGATTTTTTTTTTAAAGCAGCCACTTAATGTTTCTGAAAACGCCTTAAAACGGAGTGATTTCGCTAAATTTTGAAGGCTCCTGGTTATTAAATAAATGACTTAATGCAAAAAAATCAAGAAACCACTACAATCAAACATACAGACATAGAAAATCTCTTTCTTAAACCGATGCTGAAAAGTAATAAAAATTGGTACAGTTCTGAAGGAGGAAACAGGGGACTACGAAAAGTCGTTTTTCTGTGTTTTGTATGATAATTTTGCATGCCACGTCGACGTAGTGTGTCCTCGCTTCCTAGCGCAAAGCATAACTATCCTAGTTACGTGATTACATACTTACTTTAATAAATGTATATGAAGTGGCATGCAAAATTCTTATACAAAACACAGAAAAATGACGTTACGCAGTCCCCAGTTTCCTCCTTCAGAATTGGACCAATTTTTTATACTTTTTCAGCATCGGCTAAAGAAAGAGATTTTTCTATGTCTGTATGTTTGATTTTTATTAAACCAGCCACTTTTGTTTTTCTGAAGACGCCTTAAAACGGAGTGATTTCGCTAAATTTTGAAGGCTCCAGGTTATTAAATAAATGACTTAATGCAAAAAAATCAAGAAACCACTACAATCAAACATACAGACATAGAAAATCTCTTTCTTTAACCGATGCTGAAAAGTAATAAAAATTAGTCCAGTTCTGAAGGAGGAAACAGGGGACTAAGACTTCTGTGTTTTGTAGTTTTGTATGAGAATTTGGCATGCCACGTCGACGTAGTGTGTCCTCGCTTCCTAGCGCAAAGCACTAGAGTAACGGCTAAGTAGCGTGATTACATACTTTCTTAAATAAATGTATATTCTTTCCTTCTTTCTCTATATTTCTTACTTTTTTACTTATTGCCAAACTCGCTGTATACGATACACCATTTTAGACAGCTCGTGTTGTATTTTTTTTTAGTTTCCAAAAGTATGAAGAATGTGTGCGTAAGCTAAACTTTTTTGTTGCTACTTCGCAAATTCCCTAAGAAAGGTCAATCGGTGTATGACTTTTTAATCCTTTAAAGAAATATTGGTAACAGCTCAGCATTTTCGTTTGTAGCCATTTTTAATTCATTACCTTTATGTTACAACAATTGCGAATCCACCGCTGTCCTTGGGAGTGATTGTGGTCACTGGTTCTTTGTGCGTGGTGTTGTGGTGGGGTTGCCATGGAAACCAAGTGGTACCGCCACCACGTTTGATGGCTATGACCTATGGCTGGGCAGGCGCGGACAGAAGTGTTTGAGACCAATAAATTATAATAATAATAAGGTTTTTATTGACTAAGCAAAATACATACATAATAGCTGTAACGCAGTTATAGAATTTTAATTCAACAATTGGGTATGTATATTAATCGGGAATTACTATTATGAGTATCTAGATATGCACACTCCTTAGTGGAAATACTTAATAAGATTAATAGAGTCTGGCCAACGAAAGCTGAACCTCGTAATTATTTGATTGGCAGCACTTTGTCTCTGTGTGTGTCTATCTGAGGTATCATGTCGTTTGTCAAATTGAAATTTTTCCGAGAAAATTGCAGCTGTGTTACCCTGTCATGATTTTTTTGAAATTGCCGCGTTTTTCCTGGTTCAGCTTTCGTTGACCAGACTCTATAAACTATTTCCATTCTAATGAAAGATGTGATTTATATAAAAAAAATAGAATACGAATAGGAAGAATCCCGATTACGTTAATAAAATAACGGCTGTGTTAAATCACGAATGTAGTAAACTGCAGTTGTTTGGAATCCATATTGTATGGGAATCACGAATAGGAAGAATCGATCGCATAATCCTCGATCGCATTATCCTCTTCAACCAATACGTGAATATCTCATTGATTGACAGAATTTAAAACATAGTTACAGATAATTTCGAAATCTCGAATAGGTATACTAATAGTACTCGTATCTTCACTTTTGATCACAATTGTACGAAGACCGAAATGGAAATTTTTGAGGGTACCGAAGTAGTTAATCCATAAATCTTATACTAATGGTTCCAAAGAACTCCTTTATGAAGGGCCTTACATTTACATAAGAAATTAACGCTTCTTTATTTAATGAAATTGGTAAAAATTTATAATTTAAGTACCTACATAAAATCGATGTTATTTATTTATTCATAGTTTTGGATAATCACTTCATCGATAAAGTAATGAGTAATCAGTATTCGATATAAATTTGATATTTACCAGAACGATTGGCATAGTATATAATATAAGTATAAGTATAAATATAAGTCAAAAACGTAATACATAAATAATTATTATATCATATTTTATGTTATTGTTATAAAGTTAAGATAATTTGTGTATTAAATTATGACAGCTGTTGTTACAAAAGTCTATAGCTCTAGAAACAAAATGACTTAAGTATTCGCCAATAGAAACGTTCAAACAAGTCACACCTCAAAATAAGCCTGTACATTGTTTCACTTTCAGGGCCGACTAAATTGAATTAAATTAACACTCGAATGACGTGCAATACGCTAATCAACATAGACAATCAACCTACGGACATGTTGATCGGACTGATTCTAGTAGGTACAACCTCATTCGCGATTAGTGACAACGAGGCACAGTAAAAAATAAAAACTTAAAAACTTTTTAAAACAAAAGAAAAAAGTTGGGATTTGTGTGGTGTTAATGTGTTCCTAATTAGAATTTGAAAATTAACTGTAGCTTTCTTTTGCTGTAGTTCTTCAGTGATACCATTATTGTGGTGAAACTGTTTACAAAAACTAATTTTATTGTGCTCTATAATCGAATTTAACAATTATTCTAGTTTACAATAATGTACATTTGTGATGACTGTGGCGTACGCTTATTTTAGATACAAAGCTGATAGAGAGGAATACAGGTCTTTCATATACTATTGTACAGGTAAATACGATATACCTACAGGTAATATATTATATTTAACCATGTCGCGTAGCGGTGAAAGAATACTACCACCCCCTCTCTTCCCTTGGGTGTCGTAAAAGGCGACTAACGGACTAAAGACTGCACATACATCCAACAGCATATTAGAGCGGCGATGGGCTCACCGCCTGTCACTCTGAGCACATGTGCAGTCGCTATTTGGTGTAAAGTGGACTATGGTAGAGGGCTGCTTTTGCTGTCCTCATTGCCTAATCTCTGACTAACAATTCGGGAATAATAGTCGTGATTATAATTATGTATGTATATTATATTTGTAACTTTACATTAATTTGTATCTTACAATCATCAAGTCATATTTCGGATAGCTATTTAAAAATAACATGGTGAGCCACTGGATAATTATGATGTTACCGAACAGTAAGTAGACAATAAATACTAATCGGGTAAAATATCTAGGGCAGAGTTGAATTTCGTTTCCATTGCATAAGCCCGAGTAGCCCGACACGGGATGTTAGTATAGGGACTAATAATAATAATAAGCGAACGTTTAAGGGGAGCATCTATACATCACACTGAGCATGCTCACCACATTTTTTTATCAACAAAACATTATCATAATTTACCAAAAAATACACCCTTTCCAAACCCGTACAGATGTACCTGTACTACACGCACACAAAGATAGTCGAACATAAACTCGGAGCACACTAAGATTTCTTTTTATTGACGCTTGCGTGCGTGTTAGTAAAGATACAGCATTTTCATGATGTGCATTATTTTAATTTATTTAGTTTGTTAGAAAACATAACTTTGAAAAATCATTATAAAATTGGAGCCCATTTTTTGTCATTGTATTCAGAATGATGTATAGATGCCGCCCTTATACGTTCGCTTATTGATTTTCTTAGACCCTGTATATGTATGCACGTAGTTTTCTGTGGTAGTGCTTATGATTTCCCTTATTAAGTTTCTGCCCGTCCTATACGACGTAACTCTTTGGCAGTGCGTACTCTTAGGTGGCCTTACCCTATTGTGTTTGCATAAATATATCTACATCACAGTTATGAATTGGTTTGATCTAATACCGGAGTCCCATAATACGTGGATGTTATTCAAATATAATCAAACGCTAGTACAATAGTATTGTTTGAACATTCTCTTGTTACATAAATTATTATTATTTCTATTGTCGTTTAAATGAAAATAAATAAACGTCATAAGATTTTGTTTATATTACGTTCTGAGATAGTTCTGTAATACATAATAAAGCAAGCCTTGGTCCATTATAGACAATATCACATTAGTACTGACATGACTGACAACCTATCTACCTTTTTAATTATAATATCATTGCTTAAGGGCCAAACTTTACATTTTTCGAGCTGTGGTGACGGCACATTAAAATACTACCGCGCCATCTCTTCCCTTGGGTGTCGTAAGACGACTAACGGACTAAAGACTGCACACCCAAAAATACAATGGACAATAGTGTTACCTAAATATAAGCATAATTTTCAAGGAGGCTGAGTGAGATATTCTGTGACCCCCAAACTAGGCACTGCCTGACCTGTGCCGGACAAAGATAAGATTAGACAAGATTAAGATAAGATAATTGTTTCTATACTCTTGCAGTATGGTGTCCCGTATGGTGGGATGTCGGGTAGATAAGTACCTAAAAAGCAACACTAAATGTGCAACAGATTGCTTCAAACCTTAGAATATCATTAACTAATTCAAACCTACTCACGCACACATGACCAAAAGTAGCCGCGCATTTTGTTTTGTTATTCTGCTGTATGGTACTCCGTTTAGAAAATTAAGCCACTTCTCTCTCTCTGATTTTAATCTTACTTCACCATACCTGCCGTCTTTAGCAACTTTTTAACCCCCCTCCCCCTGGTACCTGGTGAGGTAGACGAACCTCCTTTAATTACGTGATGATAAGAACGAACGAGTGTAACAATTTGTTGGTGAACCAATAAATAAAAATAAAATAAATAAATGATTCAAAGTTTTTGCGCACTAAGTAAAGAAAAAATAGTTGTATTTTTACACTCCCGCATCGGTAGGAGAACATAATAAGTTGTGATAAGCGATAGGCCATTATGCGCGTCCAGCGGTGCGTCCGCGCATACGCCCATGCGACATTGTCGATTGTTGCGACGGTACACTCAGACTCTATGAAAGAGGAACAACAATCTTGTGGAATTTAAAAAAAATCATGTTTTAATAAAAACGTTCAGTGTAAACTTGAAGTGTGAAACGTTGTAAAAACGACACTTACGAAAGGCGTGGGTGGACATAAAATGAAATGCGCTCTTTGACTCGTCTGACGGTCATATAACTATAAAGATTTATAATTACAATGATAGCCATCATACTAGCCTCTTAAAGAAAACCTCTTAGAGACTGTTTCCAATAAGTTACATTAAATCGAAGGACGGGTTAATCTGTGCTCCGATCTACACACTTTATGGCTTAAGAGGCCTATTACATCTCGAATGTGATTTTTGCGTAAAATGCCCATTTTAGCATTTTGTAGTAATTTTGCAGTTGTAAATATCGTTTTTTATCGAAATAGGATAGTAAATTCATTATAAAATCTTTATTCCTCATGAAGTAACAATTTTATTACTCTGGTATAAATTTTGCTCAATAATATTATCGTAGATACGAGAAATTCACAGTTAACTTATAGCGATTTTTGGGTTTAGATTCGAAACCAAAAAACTTGAGAATAAGATTTTTTTTCCTATATAAATCTAAAAATTCCGAGGCCGCTACGCACTATTCGACTTTAAAAGAGATAACATTATATTTTTTCTTTATTTCATTTGTTTAGAACAGTAGTAGTAGTTCAATCGATGAGCTCAAAAAAGTGCCTTCGCGCACTTTATGAAAATCTTTCTCTGCAATTTTGGGTTTAATTAAAAACTTTAGCAAAATTTACAAAAAGCGAGGCCGCTACGCACTTTTCCAATAGGTATTCTACACTATTCAATAAGTCATAATTGTTAATGTATTTTTGTTTCTGAGATCCATAACGCCAAAATTGGCCATTTTACACAAAAATCACAGTCGAGATGTAATAATAGGCCTCTTAACCAATCTTGTAATGAGCAAATCTTGTTATTTTACGCAAGTTACTGATTGTAGGGGAGTCAGCTCGGGAGAGAAAACTATTAAAACTACGAGCCTACAATTAGCTTTTCATTACAGTTTCTTTTAAATAGCGATGACTTATACTCGTTTTTATTGAATATTCTATCAAATATAATTAAGTAGGTAGTTATAATTTTTGTAAATAATACTTATAAAATTACTAAGTCATTAAGTTGCTAAAACTTATTCCACCTGTATGTTACACTTGTTTACTTCTATTTTTTTTTAAATTTAGACTTTTGATTGTACTTTAATGCTGCTGACTGTACCTTACTGTGGTCACATGTCGTATTTATTGGCAGGCCTGCCGGATGCGAGGCCCATTCTGCACCACATACCGGTCTACCACTGGGAAGACATGGGAAACGCTGAGCAGACTCAAGGTAAGTGCATCGCTGTAAAGGCTAAATGCAGCCGACCGAAGGTTCTTTGTGGTTACGGCTAGCTGTTTGAGCTTTATGTCTTTATTAATGAATACTCACACCGCCACACCTGACGGCTCCAAAATATCCGCTCAAATAATTAATCTATTTTTTAATTTATGATCGGACGCATATTAGTGTTTTAAAATAAGTCGGTATTCGGTCTTCCTCTTAAGTCAAAACTGAAAAAGAAGACTTGCTTTAGGTATAAGTAACTGAAACTTCCTATTAGACATTTTTCATTTTATCTTTGTAGTTATGTTTGTAATTGTCAGGACAAGTCAATTAACTTTTTAATTAAGTTTGTATGAAATCAAATTTTTGGAAATTTGTCACGGGGCACGGGGTGTCCACGCAGGCAAAGAGTCATTTACCACCAGCTGATATTTTTCCGAGAGCGCTATCCCGTTAGATATAAAAAATAAACTTTTCCTAAATTGGTATTGAATTGGTGACTATAGTAGTTGAAGATACTGGGAAGGTAGTTCAGGCCGTAGGTCCCGGGTTATTATCATAAGGTGTAGTCGTTAACTCCCACCCACTGGTGAGGTTACGTCCTGATCATCCATTTCTCATGTGAAACAACCTGAGCCCTTTCTGAGTAGTTTACAGACTTATGTTGTTGACATGACATGAAAGTTATTTCAATTCCAGCGAAAGGATCCAGAACTGACGAGGAGTTGCAGAAAGATGAGCCGGCGTTGAAGTCTGAAGGCAAATCCTCTCATGGTGCCTTCAAACTATCCGAGAAGATGCACGAAAGTGCTTGCTGCAAGAGTCCAGGCTGCAACATGTGCTTAAAAGTGCTTTTCATAGTACTCAGCGTTGTGGTTGTGGTAAGTTTTCATCCTTCTTCTTAGTCGGGCACTCTAGGCAAACTGGTCGTGGTTATAGGTCAATGGCTGGCGAATGTCAGCTCCCGTTATGCTTCTCCATTCGGCTATATTAGTGGCATTGGATGAGCAGTCGTTCATGGGAAATTGAGTGAGGTATATACTGAGGTCTGGTTGGAGAGCGACCCGGGATCACTTGCCCTCCATTCGGCCTTGAACTTCAAGACGCTCGGCTCCATTGAGTCTTCGTTTGCGAGTTATGTGCTCAAGAGAAAGAACTAGCAGTTTTAGCTAAAAGCAGGTGATCAGCATGAGGCTCTTCTATGGAAAGCTGCCGCAACCTCTGGACGCCTGCAAAATAAAGAGTGTTAAGTACCTACGCGGGATCTGGCTAATGGATATTCTGAGATTGAACGAAAGCTATGGTTCACGAAACGCGTTGCCGAAATTGAAGTTAATTTGTAAAAAGTAGCTCAGTAATTTATTTGCATATATGAGTAAATAACGCTAATATAAAGGAAATTTTAAAAAAAGCTTGACCTCAAAACCAAAAACCTCATACACACATTTTAGACTTTTATTGGAATATCTTTTAGCACTTAGTAAAGAGAATCTTTTGTTGTCTGTAGGTACAACTTTTGTTAAATTCTACCTCAAAGCTGAGCCAATATCTTTAGATTGTAGTGATGACTTGAATTCTTCTTGATAGTTGATAGAAGGTGGTGGTGGTAGTGGATGGTGCTCAGGTTGTTTCACTTGATAGTGGTGCCCTACAGTGGTGTCCCACTGTAAGGCATACAGGCTGTAATTATTACCTCAGAACTGTATAAAGCTTTCGTCACCAGCTCAAGTCGATCGCGGAGATCTTCGTGACGGTGTCAGCAGCGATCACCACGCAGCTATTCAGCACCGAGCAGTCGGGCCGGCTGGTGGGGATGGTGCTGCTGGCTCTACTGGCTGCAGTCACCATCTCGATCCTGGTCTACGCGCAGGTGGCCGTCTTCAGGAAGCAGGCGAAACCTTTGCACGCGGTGAGTGACGTCACATGGGAACTGGTTTGCTTAGACCGACTGGATTATGTGACTTTCCCTCTTTCGTCTTTTGGAAAGTGTGTTTGTTTTCTAAGAGCATGATTCGAACAGAAACGAATCACGTATCCGAAACTTCGTTGGTTGGTGAGTCGTATAATACTTGTGAAAGAAGCATCAACTAGTTGTACGACGAATTACAAGCTATCCAAGCTTTCGATGCGTTTTGAGAGTACGAAGCCCCTTTCTATTTTTTTTTAATTGGGAAAAGTCGGGTGCCCGCGCCGTCTGGTTTAACGCAGTTTCAGCCCTTAGGTACGAACCTCTATATCTGCCTCCAAGCAACATTGTTGCGTTTCTGTTTTAAAGGGCAAGTCAGCAACATCAGACTGTTTCAAGGTCGGCAATAGGAGTGAACCCTTAGTATACAACGTTAGTCGGAATGGGGGTACTTAGCCGCGGACAACTGAAAGTGCTACTATCAACTATCAAATATAAACTTTGCGAAAAACATTCATATTTTATGCATATTCATATTTAAAAAATGTACAACCCTGAATAGGGGCGGGGCTAACGCCACTTGTTAACACCGGTAATCTTCGATCAACGTATTGTTGATCGAAGCCGGCAATGAACTCTATGAACTCAAATCTGTCTCTCTCTCAAAACAGCTGACCGCCCTAGCACAGCGTCATTTCTTATGAAATCTTAAAACAGCTGTTAATCTAATTTTTTTAGGAAAAGTTCTTAGACAAAAGTTATTTACTATCATGTATACTTTACCCTCCTTTATCTTAGAACCCCCTTTTCCGACTGACGTTGTATATCACGATACACCCTAGATGTTGCGTCCATGGGTTGCGGTGGCCGCTTCCCATCATTAACTCGAATCTATCAAAGTTGGGTTTTAAAACCAAGTTCAACAGAATGCATTTTTAAAGCAGTTTTATAACTATATTTCTGTATTCGATAAGTAGAGTATACGAATAGCAATAACATGATTTTACGATAACTCTGAAATTTAAAACAATAATGATTGACGCAATCTGTGGTTTTCTACCTTTTGTTCGTGAAATAAATGATTATAACTGTTTTTAAACGATTACGTATGAATTACAACTACTGTTTTACGCAACATTTAGTTAATTACTTTTACGGAACTCCTAACTACGGCCCATGGACCATCCCCCTGCAGCCTGTGAAAACCCTTAGTTAGGTATCTTGCCCGTAATAGTTAGTACTTAAATCCAATGACCTTTTAATTTATTTTTACAATACTTACGTTACGAGTGAAATTAAACATTGTTCTTGTCTCTTACGGTTGCAGTATAATTTTTACAGTTTCTGTATACACAGGAAGGCATTTTATCCCAATAACAACACAAAAACTTATAACAATCACGATCGTATTGACGTGACAATGACTGACGTGTGAGGACTCAGTGAGTTTCAGGCAATTACCTGAGTTTGTCACTACAGAGGGCAGGCAACGTATCTCACACATATATTATCATTAACTTAAATCATACAAAACATATAATTTTAGATTATAAAGTGTCTCACTTGTTTAATTACTAATACTACAATACTATTATAAAGTAAAGTGTAGTTTTTCGTTAAAATGTGTATTTTATTTATTTATTTGCTACATTTTCGTAAATCTTGCTAGTAAAATCTAACTAACATGATAAATGCGAAAGTGAGTTTGTTTGTTTGTTACGCATACCTACATGCTTAAGCCGCTTAGCAGATTTTAGTATTATTATTATTGCGTATGGCAAAATTGATCCTGCGTGGATCATATGTCTACTTTTAGACTCCTCAGCCAAGTTTGTGCCGCATCCGTCATAGTGTGGAGCTCGGTTATACCACCTGGGAAAAGATGAAGGGGGCAATCATTTATTACGGGTTTGGTTCAAATGACCACATTCACAGTGTGGCGTGTCCCTCAAGCCCCATTTATGTAGGTGATGGTTGGATTTTAGTATGAATTTTAGTATTGAGATAGATGGGGCTCTAAAGATGGTTAAAAAAACTAATTGTAGAACTAAGCCGCGGGCAAGCTTTATAAATCTATCTTTATGTGACGTTTAATTTTTACGTTACGAATTCTCTCGTGTCCTCAGTAGAATATTTACTTGTTGCTAACAAAGCTATTAAAATTTCACTAAACGAACAAATCGATGTTACATAAAACTGGCGTGCTCAGACGACCAGCCACCGAGGTCGATAGCATTGGCCAGCCTTGCCTTTGGACTCAGGGCTAATGTATTCAGGGTCTGCCTGTTAGTTCTCGAGTTGGCATATCACGCGAACCTTTTGATTTTAATGTACACACAACAACACTTTAGGCTATACAAAACTGTCAATAGTCTACAATAGATTTTCAACTTCAGAGTGTTGGCTGTTGAGTTCAAAATCGATTGCAGTTTGACATTTTGGGGCTAGTTTGACGTGGTGTGGTCCGTACCTAAGAATATAAAACAAAAGGCAGTGGTGACGAAATAAAACCTACACAGTGTTTCACTTTTTCTCGGAAACTTATCAAAGAGTCTTAATAACGAACCATTTTAACACTGGCTGATTTTCAATGATAAGAAATTAGAAAATGAAGGGAGTGTCTAGCCACTACTTTAATTACAGCCCTGATATTCTCGTGGCAGGTAATCAGATCGGGTCTATTTATTTTCATGATAATAATTTTAACAAAACGTTGAAATAATTACTACCTCATCAGGTGTACCTCATAATAATCACAAAGTATAATCAACGAAAGATCTGATTTTAACCTTTAATATAGCAAATAATTTATATAACATTCTTAAAAACTAACAATCAATAACCTATGTTTCAAATTGAACACAAAAAATAATCGTTTCAAATAAATTTCTGTAGGTATTATATTTATAACGTGTAAGGAAGTAAGCAATGTCTAACATATCACGGGACCTACAGGAGTACGGCAGTTAGTATTTCTGTTGTTTAATAAAAAAAAATATTCGAAATCAAAGACAAATGGGGGTATTAGGCCATAACCCACCACGCTGGTCCAATGTAGGTTGTTGGGTTTTAACGACTGCTAAACTTACGGCAACAACCGGGACCAACGGCTTAACTTGCCCTCCGAAGCACGGAGGAGCTCGCGATGTGTTTAATTCGCCACTCATCCAGCGACCCGACAATGCGAAAGTTGCTTAGCGGGCAAGATCGCAAGCCGAACGCGCTAGCCGCTGCACCCCATCGAGCTCGTGCTAATCCACGGAAAACTTAGCTCATGCTAATCCACGGACGGTGGTGTGCTGGGTGTCGATTGTCTAACTCTTGATCGTAAACTCACGCTCACTTCGACCCTTACGTTCCGATCAAAAGTGACCTTTTGACAACACACTGCGAGCCGGCCGGCGCAAACATATTCTCATCATCAAATCCGCATTCTCTAAATTCGACTCAACGCTACAACACAAAGATCATTCTTGATCGGAGCGTGAGGATCGAAGTGAGCGCGAGCTTACAATCGAGCGTTAGAGAATCGACACGCTGACCAGAAACCGGAAATAAATAATGTAATAAATGCCTTCGATATTTGGGAGAACATATTTGGGGGTTAAAGTTACTCTCGTCCGTAGGTTTTACCCTTGAGACTCTACACATGACCCCTACGTGGTGCTGAATGAGTGACATTGTCTGAAACCACAAACAAACCACACGGTCTATGGTGGTGGGCAAAACCTCACCTTCTCATGGAATAACGGCGTGAAACTGACACTCGTAATATCGGCGTGAAACAATAACACTCGTGGCTGTTGTGTTTCGTCCGGTGAGTGAAAGTACCGGAGGCCTATCTCGAAAAATAAAAAAGCTCGAATTTCTTTTTTGTCATTTTTATCATGTCTAAAACACTTGACCTGACCAACCCTTAAAGTTTGTAGCGGGTTCTAGCAGTCGCCTTATATATTTATAAAAATTTTCTAACATTTCTACCTAATAATTTGGTATTGATACATAATTATATAAATATATTTTATCAACGCCAAGCGCTTCACGTTTAGCCTTCATCTCACCTGATGGGTGACACATTGAAACGCATAATGTTTATTGCCAAAATTTTAATTAACATAGGTACATCATATGGCATACAATTCAAAAGCATAATAGCTTGTAGCAAATTTGTTATTACTTAACTGTAATTTGTAATAACGCCCGGGCCGGCATCGCATTTAATTGCGATTGCGGCTCCTCTGGTTTCGTGGGTGTCTATGGGCGGGGCGGTCAGTACTTTTCATTAAGTGACCCGGCTGCTAGTTTGCTTCCTTTTCACGTAAAAAGAAAATAAATGATGTGACTAAAACTGAACACTGTTCTGTTTCTTGCAGGCAGCTCTAGTGCTATTCATCACGGCGGTACTCCAAGCTGTGGTGGTGGGGGTGGCGGTGAGGCTCACCTTCCATGATGAGCTGCTTCTAGAGAAGGCTTTGAAGGAGTCCTTCGCGCTGGCGCGGGAAGAGAACCCGCGACACGTGCAGCTGTGGGCGGTCACGCAGAGCGACGTGGGTGCATTTTAGTTTTTTTTTAATAGTTGGTTTTTTTAGTCTAATGTTAACTCAATTCACAGTATTTCAAGAGACCAAAAAGTATTCCCTCTTCTGAAATTGCATTAACCGATGGAGGGATGATTTTAAAATGCACGACTAAAACAACCCACAGGTAAGTAAGTAATTGAAATAAGTTTTTCTAATAAAAAAGATATAATGTTATAGTGACTTTTCTATATATTTTTTCAAACAAATTCTTATAATTTAACTGTTCTTATAAGTTAGTTATTTAACACAAATATAGTCTGATAGAGCTATCTTGGGCGCATATTTCCCAGTTTTTATTTTTGGAAATACACCTCTGGTACAACAATTTATCCATCGTCAGAAAAAACTTAATATTAGTGTGAAATATTTTTTTTGGAAATTCGTCACGCATACAGTGTGTTCACGTAGACGAAGTCGCGGGCAGGCCGCTAGTCACTTATAAAAATAGTTCTGGGGAGTCACTTAAAGTTTATGATTTTTTATTAGAAAAAGAAGCCCGGATTGCCAGAAGAGTGAGGGTTCAAATCCTGCTTGTGGAAATTTTTTCGATACTGTCCTTTTCAATTTTTTCAATTTGTAAAATAAACTATTTGTAATAGACCCACATAGGTTGTACGATCGTATGTATGAATGTGTTATTTTTAATGATGATGTTTGTCTTCCAGTTAACCTGCTGCGGACTATACAGCCCTGACGACTACCGGCCCTTCAACCTACCCGAAGTGTTTCCCCCCAACGTGCCCATATCCTGCTGCCCTTCGTACGACTCCTCGCGCTCCGACCTGGTGCAAGAGCGAGAGAGGGAGACGTGCAGAGCGAGAAGGAGCTACTACCATGACGGGTGCAGAGGACTGGTCGTTGAAGCGGTGCAGACCACTTCGCAAATCGTCCTTGGTCTGACGACAGCACTGCTGATTTTAGAAGTAAGATATTTCGTTTCATTGGTCAACTTTTATTAATTCATAACTTGTGGTAGTTTTATTGTGAGAAATAATTTATTTTGTAATTTTTACTTATTATGGAGAATAAGGTGGTCAGCCAAGATTTCAAAAAAACCAAACATTTTATTAAGTTTTTGATAAAAATGTGAAAGGCACTTACGATGTTTAGTTTCGAACACGTTGAATTTTAAGTATACATAATCTGAATTTTCGCTGACCGCTTAACCCCCCTTAAAATATAACCAGGGGCTTGCCAGAAGCTTTATTTTTGTTCCGGAAACTGAATTATTAAAAGGTTTAAGAGGCCTTTATTACATCTCGACTGTGATTTTTGCGTAAAATGGCAAATTTTGGCGTTCTTGATCTCAGAAACAAAAATACATTAACAATTTTGACTTATTGAATAACATAGAATAGATATTGGCATAGTTCGTAGCGGCCTCGCTTTTCGTAAATTTTGCTTAACTTTTTAATTAAACCCAAAATTGCAGAGAAAGATTTTCATAAAGTGCGTGAAGGTAGTTTTTGGAGCTCCTAGATTTAACTACTGTTCTAAACAAATGAAATAAAAAATTAGAATGTCATCTCTTAAATAGGTAGTCGTATGTTCGTAGCGGCCTCGGATTTTTTAGATATTTTGAGCTTTAATTTAGAAAAGAAATCTTATTCTAAACCAAAACTTCGAAAATCGCTTTATGTTCACTATGAATTTCTTCTGGATCTCCTATACCAGAATAATTGTTACTTCATGAGGAATATAGATTTTATAATGAATTTATTATCCTATTTCGATAAAAAAAACGATAAATACAACTGCAAAATTACTACAGAATGCGAAAATGGGCATTTTAGGCAAAAATTATCGTCGAGATGTAATGGCCTCTTAAGCCCTAAAACCCTAACTTAGGGTTTTCGGTATAAAATAGAAACAGAATAATTTCTGATAACATTAATCTTTATTAACATGTTATGTTCACATGTTTCCTTGTATATTTCTCACAGCGGTATGCATTTTTAAGGGACGGCTTTTGTATGATGCTATTGTTAATATCGATCTAAACATTTTCATGTTTTACAGATTGTTTTGTCCGCCCTGGCAGCAGTATTGCATAAAAAAGTCAAAGCTGAAAAGGAAGAAGAAAAGAAATCTGATGATGACAACCCGTGAAAAACCGATAAAATAATTAGAAAAATTTTATAATTGAAATTAAGTTAGAAACGAATAAAAATTATAATATGTACCAATAATTTCGGTTTGGACGTACAAAACAGAGTGGCGCCATCTAGAATTTTACATAGTAACTATTAAGCCAATGTTGTAAAAATGTTGTTGCTAATGTGCGCGCCACCTAGCGTATGAAATGAAAATCATCTGCTTCTGCTAGTGTAGTGATGGAAATAAGTGTGCTGTTAATATGCTAATACTGCATGTTATATTTGATCGTGCTAGCTAGATGGAGCTGTAACAAAATTCTATTAATACATTTATAACTTTTTTACACACTTCCGAAATACATTTAACTATTACTTACTTACAGGTTTTAAATTAAGACAACGACGTTAATTATTTAATAGTTGAAATTGATTATCGTTTATATATAAAAACCTAATTTATTGTGAATGCATAAGTGTTGAAATCGCTATTGTTTATTAAATTTACTGGCTATGAGACTGGAATCGACGGATTTTATTTTTTATGTCCCGTTGTTGGCTAAAGAGAAGAACGCTTCCAGCCAATCCATTACTATAACATAAGACCAAAGACAAATAATAGGTATTGCATATCGTCCTTGATATAACCAAAGGCACTCCATTCTGAATCCATAACTACCGAAGGACTAGATATTTTATCTCTTTTTCCAATTAATTTCATTTAGATTGGTTTAATTCGGCTGGGTTGCAATTCTATTATAATAAAAAGTTTACAATCTTGTCTCAGTGTCCTAATTTTAACATTTGTGTTACATTTAGGAAGTCATCACCGCCATAAGTACCTAGGGTGCCATCTTCTTACAAAAGTTTAGAGTTTACATGACATCTTTTACATTTGGGTAAACGTTTTCAAAATTTTATAATCAGGATACCAAGAAGCGATTAAGACTTTTAAGAAGCTCAATTTGAAGATGAAGCTTCAGTTCCATCCAGTAGGCAGCAAGACTGTCATGGTTGGTAAGCATTGTTCCCATAACCCACTCCCACTTTTGACGACATCATCGTTTGCAAACTGGCGAAGTCCGGAGCAGAAGCTACTTCATTACTAATAGCTAATAGTATTGACAATGTAACGCATTTGAGATTACTTAGTTACCATTATTGAGTGTTTCTAAGGGCAGTAATGATTGCTTTCCATCAGGGGACCCGCTGACCTCTCCTATAAAAAAAAAAAAATATTTAAGAAAATTAGCTTTTTTTTCTTTCCACATAGGCCTTGAAGACCAATTTATGATATAAGTGACGATAAGGTCAAAGGTGCACGGAATCAACAACTATTGAAGAACGGCTATCTAATCTGTTACTGTCTGAACACAAGCACTACTGCAATGTAACTTACATTGTTGTTATCTTCAAACAAACCAACCAAAGACGGAAAATATAATCCTATATAGTATAGGTACTCACTTTCCGCTGGAAATCCAACCCTGGGAATCAAACCACAGACCTCTGGGTCTCGGGCCTATGCCGATGGTCTTACCTCTAGATCAATGAGGCAATTAACTTTGAGATGATAACAAATTTTTTTTTTAAATATACTTGTTATTTTAGGATTTCAACTAGGAAATTACAAAAATATCGGTAAACGGAACCATATCGAATCTTTCAGTGTTTACTTGACAGACATCAGCCAATGAGCATAAAATTAATTGTGCATTGACGCGCGCTCGATTAATTAAGCTACTTTATGCACGTTGTTGTTTCCTTAATTAGCAAAAATGGAAGCGACTGAACTTATGCGGAGGGCGTGCATGTTGATCAAAATGATTTTATGGATGGCGTCTGTTGATGAATCCGCTGCAAGTACGTAGAAAAGTTTATTTTTTTGTAGTTGGGCTTTACATCTCATGTCACGACATTTTTAAAAGCAGATTGTCGTATCTGAAATTAATAAAATTAACTGATTAGCGATACAGAGATTCACCACAAAAGGTTAGTCGGAAGAAGTAACCGAGTCGCGTGGGGGTGAAAGAATACTACTTACCACCCCTTCTCTTCCCTTGGGTGTAGTAAAAGGCGACTAACGGACTAAAGACTACATACATCCAAAAGCATAGAGCGGCGATGGGCTCACCACGACCTGTCACGCTTAGCACATGTACAGTCGCTATTTGGTGAAAATAGGACTATGGTAGAGGAATGCTTTTGCTGTCTTGATTGCCTAGTCTCTGACTAACCCTTCGGGGATAATAGTCGTTATCACGTATGTATGTTAGCCAGAGAATACGCAATGAGGACCGCAGAAGCAGAAGCCGTCCACTGCCACTGCGCTGTGATGACTATAATACTTTTAATAATTTTTTTCGAGAACACTATGTTTATTTAGTACATAACTAAACGTTTCGTTTGAGTTACAAGTGTTGCTATACTAGTTTCAGTGTTACCAAAGAAAAATATTTCAAACGTGAATATCTTTTCTAATAAAAATCTTTATTAAACTCTGAATAGTTTCCACGATCCACTATTTACATACCTACATTGTGGTACAAACAGAAATGCTATACTATGCTGATGTCCTTTATAATTTATGTTCGCGTGAACATGCATCTGTCAAGGCGGGTCTCCTGCGACACTGTTTTGTGTTTCCTAACACCTAACATCAAATATCTAACAAAAATGAGCGTGGCCTACGTACATATTTTGACATATTTTGTTAGATGTTTGATGTTAGGTGTTAGCAAACACAAAACAGTGTCGCAGGAGACCCGCCTTTATGGTTTCGCCAGCACAGAGAGTTTCAATCGTGTCTCAGCAATCTGATTTAGAAAAGGCACGCACTTTCCTCTGCCGACACGGGACACCAAACCATAACCAAAAAATAACTAATAGTCCAAAACACAAAAACGCGATTTGCAGCACACTAGTCGCCGTTACCGGACACTGCAACCGCGTTTATGTATGACTAGCGGCCGCTCGCGGTTTCACCCGCGTGGTTCCCGTTCTCGTGGGAATATCTGGATAAAAAGTATTCTATGTGTTAATCCAGGTTATAAAGTATCTGTATGCCGAAGTTCATCCAAATCCATTCAGTAGTTTTTACGTGAAAAAGTAACAAACATACACTCTCACAAACTTTCGCCTTTATAATATTAGTGTGATAGTGTGTGTTCCCGCCAAAGCCGGGACGGACTCAGCGGTTGTTGACGACCGCGTCCGCCTGTCTGCCGCGGCGCCACCGCTGCGCGAGCCGCCGCCGCTAGCTTGGTGAGCCGCGCGCGCGCGACCAGTCTGTCTGCTAGCTAACGCGAGACGCACACAAATTACGCGCGCTGGTATCTACCCTTATTATAGTGACTCCTGAACCTAAAGTGAAGAGCTCGACCTAAACGCCCTTAACCAGTGCCCCTAGTGAACTGTTTAGTGTAGTGACTACATCGCCGCCCCTCAAGCCTCGCCGCCCGTGGTCAGCTCGCACGACGGTTCCTGACTCATTATCCCTGTAAGTACACCCTTCCTTCAGCCTTCCTGCCTTCAGCCTTTAACCTCGTCGCATGTTGGTGCCTTAAGCGCCAACATTTTTGGTCCAATCGAGCACGGAATACCTCTAAATTTCATGGTCTTTCGACCATAATCAGCCCCGAATCAGCCCTTAACTTTGATTAATTATTTACAGTCCGCTAAAAATAATGTTTCATAATTATATCTATTTCACTTCCTAACATTTATAATTTCATCTCCATACAAAATCTTTTCTGCACGACAGTCGTTGCAAAGTTGACCTACCTACACGAATAAAAATTCGTGTTTCGGAAATCGTGTTCCAAATAAAAGTTCGTACCAGTATCCGATTCGTGCTAACTCCTAGTTAATTTACGCTAACAAGTTTAGTGTTTATGTTGTTGATGTTGATTTTATGGTGTCATACAATGTCTTTGTGATTTGAGCGAGCTAGTGTACTAATTGTGTATTACTTGTACTAATGATGCGTTAGGTTTAGTAGTTAAATTATTGCGTTACGTTTGCGTTTTACGTTTTTCGGTTGCACATATAACTTTGGTTACGTAATAAATAACACACCCGCGTCTAGACGACGATATTGTTGTTTTTCCCGTTTTATTTTTTAAGGAATTTTTTATGTTCTTGTCGTGTTAAATCGGCTCAGATCTCGTGCATGCTCACCACGCGTGCAAAATAGCGTGCTTTATTTTTTCGCTCGTGTTAATTTTATATCTATTTTTTTTATTTTTTATTTTTGCCTTTGCGATCGGCTCATTCTTGGTGCGTGCTCACCACATGAGCTTAGTGTGTTTCATTTAGTTTCATCAGTTTTTTTTATATCGCTTACGGCTATTTGCGTGCGTCGCCTTCGCTTCTACACACGTTAAGTTTAATTAAGTTTTTATTATTAGTTTATTTTTATTTTTTTTTGTTTGCGACTGACTCATTATTCGCGCCAGTGTCGGCAACAGGTCTGCCCGATTGTGAGCGCCTTGCCCAACAGTGGGCTACAGATAACGTGATTCTTTTTGTTTTTGTTGTTTTTGTTTGTTTTTGCTTGCGGTCGGCTAATGTTACGTACGCGCGTTCAATAAGCATACATACATATACACAGACATACCTACACATACACGCGTTTGCCCACCCGTAGGCCATATACAAGGCGCCCCAACTTAGTTTTGCTTTCTTTATTGTTGCGTTAATTTTAGCCCATTTGCCCTTACCTTAGTAAACAAATACCTCCAGCCCAACTATAGAATATATACAGGGTGTTGTTCTTTTTACTGCCTTTAAATTTGTTTAATTTTTTATTTTTTATTATTTTTTTTGTCTCCTTTTATTCATCGCGATGCCGACCAAGTCACAAGCCGCGATATTTAGGGAGGCCGCCAAAGCTTTACACCAGCTCCTAGAGATGGGATCACTGATCATTGCTGGCGACACCAAACATTCCATAACGGAATTCAACGTGCGTTTCGCACAGATACAGGGCATAAAGGAGAAGCTGGACTCAGTGTATTATAGCATTCTTGACGAGGAGGACCTGGACGAGAAGACCGAGAAGGCATACACTGAGAACCACACAAAAGCCTCCGGGGCGTACAATGGGATTCTTGAGGCTAGGGAGGAAATCTTACCCTCTTCCACGTCATCCCCAACCCATAGCGCTCAGCCCAGTTTCGGCGTCAATACGCCCACAGCCGTCCTCCCCAAGATAGCGCTGCCCAGGTTCAGCTCAAAAGTGGAGGACTGGCCTTCCTTCATTGCGCTGTTTAGGAGTCTGACTGACGACATGGCGACCCTGTCGGACGCAGTCAAGCTCCACTACCTATTCTCATGTCTCAGCAGTGAGGCATTAAGTATGGTGTCCCACTTAAAGGTCACCAATGAAAATTTTGCCGTGGCCATGGACATCCTCACCAAGCGGTACGAGAACCGCCGGGTTCTCATTGATAGTTTTGTGGACATCATCCTGGGGCTGCCAAGCATCCATACGCGCTCGAACATCCGCACACTGTTCCTCACGCCGCTCATATCGGCTCAGTGTGCCCTCAACAATTTAGACTTGCCCATAGGAGACGATTACGTGTTTGTGTCAATAGTGGTGCGGAAGCTCAAGGGCGAGCTCCGCACGCTATTTGAACGCAGGCACGGGTCTAGTAACACCCTGCCCACGTTAAGGGACCTTATCTCCTACCTCGAGGAGCACGCGCGCTGTGTGGAGACAGAGTTCTCCAACATAGCCATGGCTCAACCCATTCAGCCCCAGCCCGGCCCTTCTCGTAGCCGCGCGCCTCCTCAGTTGCCCCATCGCACTTATGCTCAGATGGCTCAGCAACAACCCGACCATTACCGTGGCCGTTCCTCAGCTCCATCGCCTCACCGCGACCATGAGCAGCCTACTCACCAACCGTTCCGCCCAGCGCAGCAAATGCGTCACCGCCCGTCCACCTCCCCGGCTCGCAGTCAGCCCTTCCCCGTCTACTCGGCCTACCAGCAAAGCTGCTCCTCATCATCGTCATCGTCCTCTTCCTCACGCTCGACGCCCTACTGTCCCTATTGTGCCATTAGGGGACATACGCTCATGACGTGCAGATGGTACAATGCCCAGCCAACACAGGGCCGTTGGGACTTCGTACAGGCACGCGAGCGCTGCCAGCGTTGTCTCGGCCGTCACTACGAGAGCGAGTGCAGGTCAAGGGGGGCATGCAAGAACTGTGGGAGTACGAACCACCACACGTCCCTCCATCGACCAGACGGCCCAACGCACTCAGCTCATTCGTCGTCTGTACATGTGCCCCCACCACAGCTGACAGAGCACTCGAGGGAGCGTCCCAGAAACAGCAGGCGGCACGAACCCGCACATGCCAAACAGGCGCAACCCAGCTCTGCTCACAGAGCCAGTCCGCCCAGGTCCGGTTCGCCAGGTAGGCCCCGCAAACGCCGCCAGCAATTATGACTCCCTACTATCACAGAGCACCCTAGCGAAGAGGTAGATTTAGCCCATGCCCAGTCAACCCATGCCCACACAGCTGATACATACTCAGCTCATACAATTTCAGCTGATACTCAATCAGCTCACTCACCTTCTGTGCCCACTGGCACACCCATTTTGTTGCCAACCGTCTCACTAAGAGTCGCGGACGTACATGGCCATCTTCACACAGCCAGGGCTTTATTGGACTGTGGCAGTATGCTGACGTTAATAACGTCACGCATGGCACGACTTTTGAACCTGCCATTAAAACCCACTTCTTTAAAAATTACAGGAGTTGGGAATCAGCACAAACATGAGTCAAAGGCGGCAATAACAATAGTATGCCGACCCACTCACAATGATACTCCTACAATTACTGCCACAGCTCACATTTTAAAAAACGTCACTGGCTACCTTCCCTTAGAGAAGGTACCAAACATTTCCCACGTACTAGGCCAGCCACCCGTGCCATTGGCTGACCAGCTTTACCACACACCAGCCCCGATCGACCTCTTATTGGGGTCGGACGTTCTTGGCCAGGTGTTGGACGGGACTAAGGTCTCGTTGGGCCCGGGCAAGCCCATAGCCTTCGGTACGATTTTCGACTTCGCGTTGATAGGACCCATTGAGGACTTGTATGCGCAGCCGGCGCAGCCGGCGCAGCAGGTTAACTCAGCTCACGTCGTCAGCTCACAACCAGACTCAGCTGAATCAGTCCAGGACATACGTCAGAGTCTGGAAAGGTTCTGGGAGTCTGAGGAGCCCCTCCCTCAATCTCGCACTCATATTGATCCCCTGGAGGAACAATGCGAGGAAATCTTCCGCTCTACCACTACACGCGATCCCTCAGGCAGATATACGGTCGCTCTGCCCTTTCTAAAGGACGCCCCTCAACTAGGTAAAACTCACTCTATCGCATTACGCAGATTCCTCAATATTGAGAAGAAGCTAATGGCGAACCCGTCCCTGCGTTCTAAATACGTCGACTTTATGGCCGAATACATCGACTTAGGACACATGGCTCCCTGTCACCCAAATACATTCGCCCATAAACCTCACTTCTACATCCCTCACCATGGCGTATTTAAGTCAGGGTCGGACAAGCTGCGCATTGTTTTTGATGGTAGCTGCAAAAGCTCCAATGGTGTCAGCATAAATGAATGCCTACACACAGGCCCCGCCCTTCAACAGGACATTGTGGACATCATCATGTCCTTCAGAACGCATCCAGTCGTTTTCAGCACTGACATCCAGAGGATGTTCAGAAATGTGCTGGTTGCCCCAGACCAGAGACGGTATCAGCTGATACTATGGCGGTCCTCACCAGATCACCCTCTGCTCACCTACGCCCTCAATACAGTCACGTACGGCTTAAGATCAAGCCCATATCATGCAATCCGCACCCTGCTCCAGCTGGCTGATGATGAAGGCCATCGCTACCCTGGAGCCGCTCAGGTTCTTCGCAAGTCTATCTTCGTTGATGACATCTTGTGTGGTCATGACACGGTTGAATCCGCCCAAGCACTTCAGGACGAGTTGATAAGTCTGCTAGACCTAGGCGGCTTTCAGCTCAGTAAGTGGACATCTAACTCGCCTAAGCTGCTCGAGAGATTTCCCGACAACCAATGTGACATGCCCAAGGACTTCGACATGAACCCAGAATCCACGTCCATTAAGGTCTTGGGTATACAGTGGAGCCCTCAGTCAGACGAGTTCACTTACCGCATCTCTCTGCCCCCCCATCACACATGTCACAAAGCGGTCTATTTTAAGCACCGTAGCCTCACTTTATGACCCAAACGGCTGGGTTTCCCCCGTTATCTTCCGCGCAAAGCTGCTGCTTCAGCAATTGTGGCTACTGAAGCTGGAATGGGATGAGCCCACTCCCTCTGAAGTGCAAACGGAGTGGCACCACATCTCGGAGGATCTGCCGCTGTTGTCTAGCATTCGCTTCCCTCGGCACGTTTGTGCAAGCAAAGGCTCAGCTGCATACTCGCTTCACGGGTTTGCAGATGCCTCTGAAGCCGGGTTTGCCGCCGTTGTTTACCTCCATGAGCTCGATGCCTCCGGAGATACTTTGGTACACTTGATTGTCGCCAAGTCGCGAGTCGCACCAATCAAGAACCGCCTCACAATCCCCAAGTTAGAGTTGTCGGCCGCCACTCTACTCTTCCAGCTCATGATCCGTGTGTCGGTTCAGTTATCGGCCCATATCAGTATACAACAACACATATGTTGGTCAGACAGTACGATAGTCCTGGCCTGGCTCAATACACCGCCTCACCGTCTTCAACCCTTTGAAGCCAACAGGGTAGTCAAAATCCGCTCAGGCTCACCAGAATGTACCTGGCGACACGTACCTTCTGAGCTCAACCCGGCAGATTGCGCAAGCAGAGGAATGTCTGCGCAATCCCTGTCAGCCCACGACCTATGGTGGTCTCCCACGTGGCTTGGACAGCCTTGTGAGTCTTGGCCTGCGATGCCCTTAGCTCTGGGCCATCACGCCCTGCCCGGCCTTAAGCCCAAACACGTCCCGTCACTGGTCACAGTGCCCGGTCTTGACTTTGACCTGCTCACTCGGTTCAGTTCACTAGACAAGCTCGTCGGAGTGACAGCTTGTCTAAAACGCTTTCTGCACAACTGTAGACACCACCCAGATTCGCGACGCTCAGGCCCCTTGTACGTCAGTGAACGAAGAGAGGCCCTACTTTACTGGGTGCGCAGTGTCCAGCACGATGAGTTTGCGGAGGACATCCACCGCCTTCAAACTGGCAAAATCTGCTCCGTCAGACTCCAGCGGCTGTCACCTCTCATTAAAGATGAGCTCCTTAGAGTTGGTGGACGACTGTCCCATGCGTCTATCCGATATGACGCGCAGCACCCGCTCATACTTCCCAGCTCTAGCCCACTTGTAGACCTTATCATTGACCACTACCACAAAATACACTGCCATCCTGGCGCTGACACTTTACACGCTATCCTACGCCAACAATTTTGGATATTGTCCGCGCGCCGTATTATTAGACACCGAGTTTTTAAATGCATTAGATGCTTTCGATGCCGGGCCCAGCCGCAAGCGCCCTTCATGGCCGACCTGCCAGCCGATAGAGTTACGCCTCAGCCAGTATTTAGTCAAGTCACGACCGATTTTGCCGGACCATTCCTCGTTAAATCTAGTACCCTACGTAATGTTAAACTCTTAAAAGCGTACTTTTGTATATTCGTGTGCCTCTCGACTAAGGCGGTTCATTTAGAACCGGTCTCGGACCTCAGCACGGAAGCGTTCCTCGCGGCATTACAGCGTTTTATAGCACGCCGCGGTGCCCCGGTTCTCATTCGCTCGGACTGCGGTACAAATTATGTACGCGCTAGAAATCAGCTCATCGAAGTACAAAACTTTCTTGCCTTGAACAATGATACGATTGCGCACAAGCTCGCTGGTCAGCACATTACTTGGTTGTTAAACGTCCCTAAGGGACCATGGTTCGGTGCGTTACATGAGATCAACGTAAAATCAACAAAGCAACTTTTATATCGCGTAATTGGCGAACAGCACCTCACATTCGAGGAATTCTCTACACTTTTGGCACGAATCGAAGCTGTCCTTAACTCTAGACCTCTCTGCCCACTTTCGTCTGATCCCTCAGACTTTGAGCCGCTTACAGCCGGACATTTCCTCATAGGCCGCCCACTAACGGCCCTTCCCGAACTATCCGTGGAAGATAGGCCGATCTCCACACGTAGGCGATTCCAAATGGTACAGGCCCTTTCCCAGCGCTTCTGGACGCTGAGGACCCAGTCCTACCTTCATACCCTCCAAACCCGCTCCAAATGGTTGTCCCCATCCTCCCCTCCCCGAGTTGGCGAGCTCGTCCTCATCAAGGAGGACAACCTGCCTGCCCTCCAATGGAGACTGGGGCGCATTGCTCGCACCCTGCCTGGGAAGGATGGCGTCGTGCGGGTGGTAGACCTGGACACCGCGAACGGACATCTTCGGAGGCCTGTATTCCGGATCGCCAGGCTCCCAGTGGATGAGCCCCCCCTGGCCCCCGGAGGATGTTCCCGCCAAAGCCGGGACGGACTCAGCGGTTGTTGACGACCGCGTCCGCCTGTCTGCCGCGGCGCCACCGCTGCGCGAGCCGCCGCCGCTAGCTTGGTGAGCCGCGCGCGCGCGACCAGTCTGTCTGCTAGCTAACGCGAGACGCACACAAATTACGCGCGCTGGTATCTACCCTTATTATAGTGACTCCTGAACCTAAAGTGAAGAGCTCGACCTAAACGCCCTTAACCAGTGCCCCTAGTGAACTGTTTAGTGTAGTGACTACATCGCCGCCCCTCAGGCCTCGCCGCCCGTGGTCAGCTCGCACGACGGTTCCTGACTCATCATCCCTGTAAGTACACCCTTCCTTCAGCCTTCCTGCCTTCAGCCTTTAACCTCGTCGCATGTTGGTGCCTTAAGCGCCAACAGTGTGATAGTGTCGGCATCAGAAAGTGTCTCCGTTTGCGCACCACCTTATCACGGTATTATACTATAATAGGATATATCAAAGACCGAACGCTGAGACAAAATAAAGGACCTTTTTTAAAAGCATAATCGACTTACAGACTTTGACCAACGCAGTTTTACTACTACTTACTCGCTACATCTGTGGTGGCTGAGTGACGAAGTAAAGTCAAACACACATGAGGACAATTGTCATTCTAGGCATACTAGGCTTTGTTTTAACACTAACTATCCAGCTGTTGCCTCGATCAACACTTCTGTTACAGCTCTCCCCGACTACCGCATCGCTTCACTCAACTTCAGTGACCGCAAGGTGCACCTGACTCCAGTTTTCTACTTACTACTTAGAGTATTTGATTAGAGGACACAATATCATTCTTGGCATAATTAGCTCCGTTAAAACACAAATTATCCAGCTGTTGCCTCATTCTATTCCAGTTCCCCCCGACTACTGCCTCGCTCCACTGAACCGTAGTGACTGCAAGGTCCGTCCCATCCCCATCTTCTACTACTACAAGCCAGGGTCCCGCTGCGAGCAGGCCTTGTACCGGGGATGTCCAAGCTTGAACGTGTTCCCGGACGAGTACCTCTGCTCGCACACCTGCATATTCAAGATGTCCAGGAATAGCATAGAGGAAGACACGCTGCCGCCGTCGAGGACTGAATGTGAGTGTGAGATGTTTGATTTTTGGATTACTTCTCTATATGGCCCTGTACCGGGGCTATCCCAGCATGAACGTGTTCCCTGACCTGACCAATATCTCTGCGTGCACACTTGCATCTTCAAGATGTCCAGGAATAGCATAGAGGAAGACACGCTACTGCCGATGAGGACTGAACGTAAGTGTGTGAACTTTGTTTTTTGGATTAGGTACCTTCCTATATCTGTTTATAATTATAATTTCTTCTGGTCTGGTTTACGACAGATGAACTCGTATGTCTGTCAGATGATGCACCATAAATGGTTTGCTGTAGACGCAAAGGTCATTACATTAATGATAATGAACGCACAGGCATCTAGTGACGGACTTGCGAAACCAAATTGTCGCCATATCCATACAAATTGTAGACAGCTTATCTTGACCGAAGGGATCAAAGAACTCAATAAATGTGAGTGGGATTCCGATTCCCGTTATTAAAATTTCAATACAAAAACAATGCACATGGAATATAAACTACATTAAAATTAAAGTAAAATAAATTATTGCTATCAACACTCAACGACACAATGAACTTGCTCATACATTCTCTTTAAGCTCCTTTTTTTATAGTGCGTTAAAAACAATTTATCAAAACCTTTCAGACTCGTGCGTAGACTACTTCGACGCCAACCAGTGTACAGACACGCAGGAGCAAGTTTACACGTACAATTCGGTAGCAGGTCAATGCGAGCTGGTCACCTGGAGCGGCTGCAGGACCCTTAACAAGTTCCCTGACCTATCCACCTGCGAGGAGTACTGCAAGGCCTCCTCAATGGAGGAAAACTTCGAAGACTGGGCGGAGAGGCTGAATACCTTAGACTTACACGACGTTGATGACGTTAATGAAATCCTTGATGACGTCATCAGCCAACCAAAAAAAGTCAAGATGAATTTGGAGGTAACAACTAGTCAGATGCCCACGAATAGTAATATGCTGACAACTAGTGAGGCGCCGACCACTAGTCAGGTATTGACGACTAGTGTGATTCCGGCGACTAATGAGATGCCGATAACTAGTGAGGTACCGATAACTAGTGAGGTGCCGATAACTAGTGAGGTGCCGATAACTAGTGAGGTGCCGATAACTAGTGAGGTGCCGACAACTAGCAAAGCAACGACAAGTAAAGTAGTGGACCCGTATGAGGAAGTCGATGTGGTGGATTATAAATGAGACGATTTGAACCTCAACAGCTTTTATTTTAAATTTAATATAAACAAAATTAAATAAAAATGTGCTAACTCAATTATTACATCACCAGAAAAAAATTTGAACATCATTATCGTCGGCCTACAAACCTTCCTGTTTGACTCAGGCCCAGGCTTTCGCACAGCCTAATGCCTTCCTACCCTAATCCCCTTGTTTTTTCTGTGTTTTCCTTTTATTTAGCCTATATTTAGCAACACTGCTAATTTCTAAAAAAAATGGGTTACATAGAATCAACTTTTGTCTACTAAAAGCTAGTAATCGAATCGAGATATCATACACATTTTGATTCCTGATTTCTACTTACAAAAGTGACAGTAATTGGGACGGACAAAACGGACATTGGACAGGTGATATGACCAGCTTCCAGTGCCGCTGTGCAGTAATTGCTCATTTTCAGTAACAATCGATCCCGATAAAGTATCGATAAGATCGTTGCAATTGTGCCGCCTGCTGAGTCCATCCACGATGTTATTGGCACCATAATAGCGTAGCTCTCGACGTACTTTATGTATTGGCATTGTTATTATAAAGGTGTTATACTCAGTACTGTCACCAACAAAATACTACTTTAGAAAGACTTACTTTTTGCGGACCGTGTAACTTCAGTTCCTTGTGTCTCTGTGCAGTGGAATTTCACTGAATCTAATAATCCTTGAAATCGAAACGCAGGATTGTAAATAATGCTGCTTAGCAGCAGGAGTAGGCATTACATAGTTTTGTCGCCATCCAGTCAAATTCTGATCAGAATACTACTTGTGTTTTTTCATAAATAGGTACTGTCTTGGACTTTCAGTTAGTGTGTCGCGAATATAGGTAAAATCGGTAGGTGCCAACTCGCGCGCACGCGAGTTTCTCGCTCGCCAGTTGATGAACAAGTCGTGTAAAGTATCTAAATGAGATAATAGAAAATAATATTTACTTTGCATACAGTCGATGATAGTCAGTGATAATACGAATGTTTATGGTAAATGATGTTACCCCTAAGCCCCTCGAGTTTTAGTAAAGTTATGGGACTTTACTGACATCTCACACGGACTTCTTAGGAGAATTTGATAAATTATGTTGCCCTGTTTAGTTTTAATTTCGACAAAACTCGTGTTCACGAACTTCAAAATCCACCCATTATTTCACATTCAAATCACAAATGTTTTAAAATAAAACAAAACTGCAGACATGACGCTTCACTTTCCCGCCAAGTCTTACCTGTACTTTACAAACTTAAGACAGAGTTCTAAAAGGGTTGTGTGTGTGACTTTTGTCACTGACTGTACAGTAAACATAAGTGCGTAAATAGAACTACCAATTTTCATCATTCTATTTGCAACTGTATCGACAATAATAGAAGAGAATTTTCATAACAATCAGTCATAACAATGTCGCGTAGCGGTGAAAGAATACTACCCCCCTCTCTTCCCTTGGCCTTGGGTGTTGTAAAAGGCGACTAACGGACTGAAGACTGCACATACATCCAACAGCGGTAATGAGCTCATAACCTGAAACGCTGAGCACCATCATGTGCAGTCGCTATTTGGTGAAAAGTGGACTATGGCAGAGGACTGCTTTTGCGGTCCTCATCGCCTAGTCTCTGACTAACCCTTCGGGGACAATAGTCGTGACTACATGTATGTGTGTTGTTGTAATGTACACATAAGTTTCTTTGAGTTCTATGTATCGGCAATAATAATAAGATGCTGTGTAGAAAACAGTCATTTTCTCAGAAATTGGTCTAACGCCGTACTCAGAGACGTCAATTAGGTTTTAATGACAATTAAAAGTATTTCCTTCTTTATTTAGCACTATACATAAGAAAGTGACAGCAAGAGACTCATTTGTCATTAAAACTTAATTGACGTCTCTGAGTACGGCAGTAATAACTTCCGTAAATAGGTACGAAAAGTAATACGTATTTTAGTTTTTCTTTAATTAAATATTTTTGTTTGCTTTAGGGAGCTCAGTTAACTAACCGTGCGCTCTGCCCACCTCATAATATGTGGTCCAGAGAGGTAATCGACTGACTTCCCTAATAGCGAGTCTCTGCTACCGTTTTAATCAATACTAAACTTAAATGACTAGGTACTTATAATTAAACGAAAACGACTTACGTACTAGTCTTCCTTTGAGGCACGCCGCTCAGCCCGGTGCAGTCCGCCGCGCCCAGGCCGCTGCTGTGGTGGTGGTCGCCGCGCTCCTGCGCGGCTTCTGGCTGGTGCTGTGGTGGGTGGAAAGGCCCTAGGCGTCCCGTCCCGTCCCGTCAGAAGTAATCCTATTTTTAACGTTTAGGTATATTTAAGTATATTTTAAAATTATGAAAAAATACGAATCTAGGCCGGAGCCCAGCAATTTGTCGATTAATAAGACTGTTTCTTTTTTTACTTGCTTCTCCAACGTGACCAGCCGGCCTAGCATGCGCAACACGAGAACTCTTCTCGACCCGTTTTCTCGTGTTTTATTTATTTATCTTTAATGTCTAACGACACTAAACACACATGGATGCCCTTAAAACTCTACATAATATGTCAAATATAGACTTAATAGTAGTTTTTGCATAAACTGTGGTATTTTGGTCTACAAACCTTAACATGATAACTTAAAATGATTTGTCGTCTCTTGTCCTCGAGATATCTCGTGTGGCGCATGCTAGATCTACAGAGGCTTTTTTTGGGTTATTCCCAAAGGTCCATGACATGACTCCATTGTTATTAAAAATTGTAAGTGAGTCCCAACATTAAAAATAAAAAACATTTTCTTTCCCAGCAGGTCCATGAGAACGTTTGGTACAGTCAGTATTAAAAGCTGGGTTATGAAAGGATAGACATTATACTCATACATAGACATTATAATCACGACTATTATCCCCGAAGGGCTATTGTATCGTTTTTGTTGATTGTACTTCGGATAAGTCTCGTGGACCCGTTGGGAATTCATATAATAAAGTTTTAAAACATATTTTAAAATTTCATGGACTCAGTGGGAATGGAAGAACAATAGAGTCGTGGACCTTAGGGAATAAGCCTATTTTTGTCTAATACCCTATTCTTATTACAGGGTTTTGTGTAGTTTTTTTACGACTGATATTATTGGACAGTGCATGCCAAAGTTTAGTATGTTAATCTAGATTTTAGTACCTACCGCTGTTAAACATTAATATATAATCAAGAAGGCTATATCCTAATGCCAAAACAACGAAAGGTTAACAGTCAGTTCCTATTTATCATGGGCTGGGGCTGAGTTGTTGACATTTAAAGTTCAGCACAAACACGACAGGAGTTATGGAGACATTGCATCTTGATTCCGTTTTGTTTTGAATGGAGGCAGTTTGTTGGTTTGTATTTTGTATTTGTAACGACAGGAATGGAGCTTAAAGCTATTAATTTTAACAGATTTAGCTGGCTGTTATCGTGTGTAATGCAAATGCAGTTACCTAATCAACATTGAAATAAAATTTGTTAGTTATTATGCTTTTAGGTACAGGTATAGCTATCAAATGCTTAAGGTGTTTAAAAACAAGGTTATCCTACTAATATTATAAACGCGAAAGTTTGTAAGTATGTATGGATGTTTGTTACTCTTTTAAAACTACTGAATGGATTTGGATGAAATTCGGCATATAAATTTTAAATTAATTTTTTAAATTTTCCTACACTCACACCAATTATCTAGCCCAAGAGAAGCTTCTTTGTGAAACTCGTTAAATGGTTACTAGACAACGGATAGACATACTTAAAATACTTAAATACATACTCATTATACATAGTAAACACCCAGACCCGAGACAATTTAGAAAAACATTAATTACTAAATTGACCCGACCGGGTATCGAACCCGCGACCTCAGAGATGACGACACCATGAAAACCGGTGTACAAACCACTCGACCAGGTCGACCATACAGACAGTTTATAACCTGGATTAACACATAGGATACTTTTTATCCCGATATTCCCACGGGAACGGGAACCACGCGGGTGAAACCGCGAGCGGCCGCTAGTATGATAAATGATAATATATTAATGATGGTGCTCATGGTGATGTTAACACAAACGCGGCTTCCTCGAGCGCCACAATCGCAAATACAAAAAATCTGATGTCGCTTCTATGCACAAAATCTAAACTAATTAATAAGCCCTATGAGGCATTACATCTCGAATGTGATTTTTACATTTTGACAGAAACAAAAATTGGTAAGTACATTAACAGTTTTTACTTATTGAATAGTGTAGAATAGCTATTGGCATAGTGCGTATAGGCCTCGCTTTTTGTAAGAGGCCTATTACATTTTGACTGCGATCTTTGCGTAAAATGGCCAATTTTGGCATTCATGATCTCAGAAACAAAAATACATTAACAATTTTGACTTATTTAAAACTGTAGAATAGCTATTGGAATAGTGCCTAGCGGCCTCGCTTTTTGTAAATTTTGCTTAACTTTTTAATTAAACCCAAAATTGCAGAGAAAGATTTTCATAAAATGCGCGAAGGCACTTTTTTAAGCTCATCGATGTAACTACTGTTCTAAACAAATTAAATAAAAAAAAACAGAATGTTATCTCTTATATAGTCGTATAGTGCGTAGCGGCCTCAGTTTTATATAGAAAAAAAATCTTATTCTAAACCAAAAAACATCGAAAATCGCTTTAAGTTAACTGTGAATTTCTCCTATCTACGATTATATTATTGAGCAAAATTTATACCAGAATAATTGTTACTTCATGAGAAATAAAGATTTTATAACGAATTTATTATCCTATTTCGATAAAAACGATAAATACAACTGCAAAATTACTACAAAATGCGATGCGCCGGCCGTCCGAACTCAGCTTGTTCTCGCTAAGTGTAGATTTGTAATATTATGCATGAATTTATTATCCTATTTCGATAAAAACTATAAATACAACTGCAAAATTACTACAAAATGTGAAATGGGCATTTTCCGCAAAAATCACATTCGAGATGTAATAGGGCTCTTAACTTTTTAATTAAACCCAAAATTGCAGAGAAGATTTTTATGAAATACGCGATGTCACTTTTTTGAGCTCCTAGATTGAACTAGAAATGTACTGTTCAAAACAAATGTAATAAAAAAAAATATGTTATCTCACAAACATGTAGTCGTATAGTGCGTACCGGGCTTTGGAATTCTTAAATATCATTGTTTTATATAAAAAATAAAAATATTCTAAAAAATAATTTTATTCTAACCAAAAAACTTCGAAAATAGCTTTAAGTTAACTGTGTATTTCTCTTATCTACGATAATATTATTAAGCAAAATTTATACCAGAATAATTGTTACTTCATGAGGAATAAAGATTTTATAATGAGTTTATTATCCTATTTAGATAAAAACGATAAATGCAACTGCAAAATTACTACAAAATGCGATGCGCCGGTCGTCCGAATTCAGCTTATTCTCGCAGAGTTGAGATTTGTAATAATAAGCATGAATTTATTACTTATCCTTTTTCGATAAAAACGGCATTTTACGCAAAAAAACATTAGAGATACAATAGGCCTCTTAAGGGGGTGCCGCGCGATCCTAAAAACTGACATAAGTCTCTTAATGAACTTCAAAGCAAAATCAATTATATTGATATTTTAAATTAGAACAATTCTGCTTTGAAGTTTCAGACCTAGTAATTTGATTAGAGCAATGTTTTTATTCTGCGAAGTGTACAAAACCATCACGCGCTTGTGTTAAAAATTAAAATGTACTTTTTTAAGATGGGAGTGCTGCGGAGTCAATTGCATAAAAAATGTACGTCATACAAAAGAATAATTACAAAGGAATTATTTTTTTCGTCATACAAAGGTGTTTATGTTAGACAAAGGAATTCATAAAGTATGGTTCATACTGACATTATCCATCTATATATTTAATCTCTACAAAATGTAATAAAAATAAAAATTAATGAAACTAACTAAAACACGCTTTAACGGTTTTTATTAACACAAACGTATTCCATTAAAAATTAGCAAAAATTGAGCTTCCTCTCCTAAATGCAGGAGACATTTAGGATAATGTTCGGGAATTTTGGGACCCTTTATTTATTGGGAAGGAAAGAGATTGAGAAAGTCTTTGTTTTTCATTTCTTTTCTTTGGAGTCGAGTTTTTGTAGTAAATTTTCAATATCATAATTTTAAAGTTCGAGTTATGAACTTTTCATTTTTGACAAGCAAATATCTTATGTGTATAGACCCTAACGTCATTTCCTTTGTATGACGTTATACAATGTCATACAAAGGAACCAAATTTTGTTGTGACAAAATGAATTCTTAAATATAATATATAGTCATAAATTTGTAAAATTATTACAGTTCTGATTACCACACTGTTTTACACATTGATTAATCTATTACATAAAAAAGAATTTTTAAGCAAAAACCTTAAACTTACCTAAATTATGACGTCATACAACTGGCACTTTTTTCACGACGAAATTCAGTTCGAACCGACAATCAAAACATCACTTGAAAATTATGATGGCTAACATTTGATTTTGTTAGGTTGGCCGTAGTAATAGTGCTGCCACCTTAGAATAATAACGCTATAGAAAGATAGTCTTCATACAAGCGCTCTGTCAAAAATGAAGCACTAAACCGATTCACACACGCGTGACGTGCGCGCATGGCCGTGATCTGCTGTCTCTTTCCAATTCTATGAATATGAAAGAGACAGCACTGCGGCAGCCGCTGCTACCGATGCTTTAACTTAGAGAATCACACTGCAGTACGTTTATATTTTGACCTAATTAACTACAAGATACTATGAAATACTGAAAGCTTACCCGTGAAAAGTGATGTTATTACACTTCTTTTGTTTTTCAAATGTGTTGTGACACAATTTAACTGCACAAACCGTCATTTTTTTTTTGTTTTCGCGAGACACGTTCGGCGCGCTGTGACATTGAACACTACGGAGCGGTCCGGCGTTTGGTGCCATTTCTGGCTCCAATTAATGTGCTTCAAAATAGGCGCGCGAACTTGGTTTCTATAGCGTTATTATTCTAAGGCTGCCACACGTAAAGACAAATACGGATGCGATCTCCGAGGTTAAGAAGCATCTAAATCTTAGTCATACAAAGGGTGTTATACAGAGGAAGAAAACTTGAGACAAATTTTCTTTAGGAGATTTTGTAAGAAAATTAATTACTTACTTATGATGACAAAAAGTAATCTAGCGAGTAAAACATTTATTACTTCAGATAATTCATGCAAAGAAATAGCGACTTTTAAACGGCTTATCTTACGGTTAATCTATTTTTTTTTACAATTTGAAAGGGGTAGGACAAGCAGCTTTTGTATGGCTTTTGTAAGACAAGAAAAATCATACCTTTCAAAAATATTTTTTTCTACTATAAATTATCAAACCTACATAAAATTATTAATTTCGTACAATTAAAAAGAAATAGTAGTATCAATGAAAAATAATTATCATGTTAGTAATTGTTTTCTTTTTTTTTATATAGCTACTTTATTATGATGGACAAATTATTTTTTCCCGATGTACAATTTTTATGCAATTGACTCGATACCAATACAAATATTTTCATGTAAGAATTATTGTTTCATGCATAAAATTAAGAAAGTTGTCGAAAAAAATGTTTTTATTAGTCATTAGATTTATGTATTGTTTGTTATTGTTTAAAGAATTTGTTTTAAATTTCAACAAGGCCACGACCTTGTGCAATGATCAGGCTAACTTACGTAAGTTCTTTTAATGTATTTAGTTTAACTAATTCAGCGCATAGTACAAATAACTTAAAAATACGTAAATTTTCACTATTTCGTGCAGGATCCCCTTAAATATTATAAAAAAATTATTATGAGTACTTTATTCATCTTATCAAGTAATAAACTGACTATTTCGCTCATGAAGACATAGCATCGGTGGTTCAGTGGTAGAATGCTCGCCTGCCACGCGGGCGGCCCGGGTTCGATTCCCGGCCGATGCAATCTCTTTTTGAAAAGATTTCCTCATGTTTTTTCTTGTATTTTATTTTTATCGTTGAATCTTTTGTTATTAAGTAACCCTTAGTTATAAAATATTTTTTTAAAGATTATATTACTTTTTTGTTTTGTTGTAAAATTTTGATAATAGATCGATCTTTTTTAATCTTTATTTTGTTTTTCTTATTTTTAACAAAATATTATAATTATTAATAATATGTTAATATACATAAAGGGTTGAGGGAGACCTTTGTCCAGCAGTTGGAAAAAAAAGGCAGATTAAAAAAGGCAAAATACGGCTGTTTTTTAAATTATGTTTTTTTTTAAATTGTTATGTATTCATTCATAATGATTTATTTTATTTACTTACACAAATTATTAGACAGGGTGTTTGAGTAAAACAGTATTAACTAAAATCTTAGAAACATAGTACCTACCTACTGAGGAGTACCTAATACCTACAATTTAGCCTATGCCAATGATATTTTGTATAGAGATATTCGTCTATGCTTATACTAAAAGCAATTCTGCTACAAAATATCGTTACCCTTTAGCCCCCTAGGAGTCTAATGACATGACAATATCAGGGGCAGGGCAGATTAATACCAAGGTCACCCCTTGCGTCGGCGGTCAAGGTCAGACCCGGTAGGGTTGCGCATTGCGATCTATGTACAGTCAACATCAGAAGTAGCTTAATACTTTAGTAACATTATCATTTATCATGACGCATTTTACTCACTGGAATGAGGATTCCTGGTAAAGTCCGTTTCCACCTTCGGCCTTATCGTCACTTACCATGTAAGTGACGTGAACGCCAAGTGCCTAGCCGTAGGAGATAAAAAAAACAACTGCAGCGTTCACACATACAATGAACGATGGTTGCATGAGCGCAATCGTTCCAAACTTCCGAGCTCGTTAGTGTGACATGATGGTACTAAAGTGTTTAAGCTACTTCTGAGGCCGTACAGTGAATTATCCTAATAACGGTATAAGTTATGAAAAAAAATCATATTAAGGAAAAAATACTTCAGTCAATGGCATGCAGCAAATAAATACAGTAATAAATTTTTTATGATTTTTTTTCCAGCCTCTTTTGTCTCACTGCTGAGAAATGGCACTACAACGCATTCCTATCCTAAAATAAATAAAAATGATATTTTAACTATTTCCTAATCGGTAGGTACCTAAATAAATAAATATTGTTGTGTGAAAAAAACTGCAGTCAATTTTAATTCAGTAAAATAACGACTCAATTAAAAAACATGTTTACTCAGATGTAAAAAAAATGAAATTTATAATATAAATTGATTTAAAAATTTCGACGCTGACTGTACCTACTGCGAGCTCTTCTGGAGAACATTATGATCGGTAGGGGTGGGTGGCATTGTTTAAAGTTATTTTGTGACAACCAGAGACAAAAGTTATTCTATGCAAGAGTAAACTAACTTATATTTATTTAAAAGTAACTTGATCACAATAACCTAAGAGATTAACTTAAAAAATGTAAAAAAAATATCCAAAGGGTAAAAAATACAAAATAAATCAATTTATTTTTGGCAAAAGATTTTGCATCGGCCGGGAATCGAACCCGGGCCGCCCGCGTGGCAGGCGAGCATTCTACCACTGAACCACCGATGCTCATATCACATTTTTGAAATAGTCAGTTTGTTACTGTATCATTGTCAACCATCACTAATTTTTAGAAAAAAACTGTTTCGTTTTCATTATTTCGATGTCGTCTTTGATCATGATCACGTATTGTGATCGAAGGATGTCGGTAATAAAATAACGAAAGTGATAAATTAATCTTTTCGTAAAATAAAATAGTCTTAAACTCTACGAAAAAAAAATGCAATATTTTGACAAGTTCTTCGAAAATTTTGAGTTCACTCTAGTACGCGCTCACCGCTAGATGGCGCCAAGATGCGAAAGAAGATGGCGTCAACGCAGTGGAGCAGCTGATCGACCGCACCTGACGCATTACCTGCGACCGGTCGCTCACCCAGTCGGCCGACGCCGCATCCAACTCGATAAACATCGTCAAACTCAGTCGCGGAGCACAGCGGGCCGCGCGCTGACGTATATTATCAGCCGTATCACGCGTCGCGTCGTCCAATTGTTTATTTATAAACGGCACGTAGATTACGATCGAATGGTTCGAAATCTGGTACGTCGATTGGAAATTTGAATTTGGAACACACGATGAAGTGACGGACTATGGTATGGTGCCTGTTACGCAACTGTGACTTATTATGAAACAATATCGATTAAGGATGCCACTCGAAATTTAGAACAGTTTTCGCAGTCACTGTGTCTAGGTCAATCGATGCGGTATGGGCTGAGTTGTTTATCTTATCGGTAGTACCCTCACTGTTCAATTATTGATGTGATTTGTGTATGGAAACGGAAGTCAATTGAATTGTAGTTATAGTGTTTCGTTTTAGTGTTGTGCAAAGGTGTTGTTTTGAAAGGATTGGTGACGATATTTCTTGTGATCGGGAAATATTAGAAGAATGTTCGGAGTTCTGATGAAACGTTGGAAGCCGAAAAGGTATTTAATATTTCTGTTCTTTTGCCATAAAAGTCATTCTATATTTATAACTTACTTCCGTTTTGTTATCTACTTATAAAACAAAACATTAAGATGACCTAAGCTTATGTATAAATCTTAGATTAAAGTTAAACCTGCGTAAGAGGAAGTGATATTTTTTTTATAGATTTGGCCCTGTTTGTCTACTCGGAAGTTGTAAAGGAAACCTGTTCAACCTTCCAGTTTTCAGCAACAGTTGTAAATCTACAGTCAGTAACGAAAGTGATACACACGTTGTAAATGTCAAAATCATGCGACGGAGACACGTACCTACCAAATCGCCTGCCTGGTGGGTTACCTATACTTATGGGCCCTAAACATAACCCACTAAGCTGGCCCTTTCATATGTACATCTTACTTACTACGATGACGCAGCGATCCAAAGCAAAGTGGGTCTTGGTTGGCCTCCGATAATAAGAGCCGCAATTCCGGTCTATCGTGCGCTATCGCCCTCCAATCTTGAACTTGGAGCTCGTGCAAATCCCGCATGACCTGATCATCCCAGCGGTACCTAGGCCGACCGAACGGTCGCCAGCCGTTCAGTCGCCCCAAGTACGCGCGCTGGACAGCACGATCACTCCCCATTCTCTCCAGGTGACCGAGCCAACGAAGTTTGTGTGCTTTTATCTCGCCGATTATGTTGGACTCGGCCAGGCCATCAGTTGCTCGACTTCCTCGTTCTTCCTTCTTCGTCACATTCCCTCTGTCGTAGGCGTTGCACCAATAATGTTTCTCAGCACTTTTCTTTCCGTCACCAGAAGTTTTTGTTCTTCTTTAAGGGTCAATGTCCAAGCCTCATATCCGTACATCAGTATAGGCCGTATAACTGTTTTGTAAATACAGATCTTTGTTCGTCGGCTGAGAAGCTTGGACACTAACACCTTGTGTAATGCTGCACTACAACGAAGAGTATTTTGAACCATGCGATCTATTTCTTCTTCCCTGGTGTTATAGTATCCTTTATAGTGCAGCCCAGGTAACTAAACTTTTCCACCCCCTTATACTTCGATCAATCATTATAGGTTGTATCTGAGACTTTTAAGTTTTCTCTGGGAGCACTGGTGTTTTTGTAGCGGCGTATGTGCGTGCCTATATTCCGTCTTGGTTTAATTGACTCTTAGCCCAAACTTCCTTGCTTCGGTATCCAGTGTTTCCGCTGCCCTTATAATGTGCTCTTTCCTTTCCCCTAGCAAAGCCAGGTCATTCGCGTAACCTGGTGCTATCCAATCAGTTGTATTCCACCGTCATGTGCTATCACGTATCTAAGGACATGCTCCCAGGCTAGATTAAACAGTATAGGTGACAGCGCATCTCACTGCTTTAGACCACTATCTATGGGAAACTCATCAGTTAATTCTCCTCTCACCTTAACTATGGCCCATTTCGTTGCGGCTTTAATCATTTGGCTAACTTTGGCCGGTATGTTAAAATTTCTTAAGATGGTATATTATAAGGTAGGTACTGCGGTCCACACTATCATACGCCTTGGCAAAATCGACGAACAGAGAATGCATGTCTTGTGCATACTCCTACTTGTTCTCCATGAGCTGTTTAAGTAGGAAAATCTGATCGATTGTATTACGGTTGCGTCGGAAGCCACACTGGTAATCTCCGATAATGACCTCAGCATATGTTTATTATTGATATCTCAGCATATGGTTCTAGTCTTTCAGCAACACGCAGGATAAGACTTTATATGCGGTTGGCAAAAGGGTGATTCCTCGGTAGTTTGTACATTCTTTCTAGGACTTTTTTTGTGCACAGGACATATAACTCCAAGATTCCACCCTGATGGTATACATTCTTTATGCCATATTTTGAGTAGCAGTTCATACAGCCTATATTGTAATACACTACCCCCGTACTTCCAGAGCTCCCCAGGCAGATTGTCAATCCCAGGTGACTTGTGATTTTTCAACCTCATAATGGTCTTCTTTACTTCCTCAAATGTAGGCGGAGGCGTCTTTTCAATGTTTTCGTCTGAGTCGGTTTGTAAGCTGTCAGTGGGGGGTGAGCAGTTCAGTAGGGTCTTAAAGTAATTTCGCCATGTTTCCTTAATCGTAGTTGGGTCTGTTATAAGGTTTCCCAGGTTTAACCTTTAGACCTTGAGACCCTACACGTGATCCCTGGGTGGTGCTAAATGAGTGACACTGACTGAGTGGTAGAGCCACGCTGCGCTGCAGCACGCATTGGGCCGGCTCGCCCGGCGTAATACCACCCACCCTCTCACGAAAATTCGGCGTGAAATATTAGCACTTGGTGCTGTTGTGTTTCGTCCGGCCAGTGAGGGTTCCGGAGGCCCCTACCCAATTCCTATTCCTTTCTTAACCTATTCCTCCCTTAAAGGCCGGTAACGCGTCTGCGATTTCTCTGGTTTTGCGGGTATCTATGGGCGGCGGTGATTACTCTCCATCAGGTGACCCGCCTGCGTTTGCCTCCCTCTTTTATAAAAAAAAACCCTCCAGAAAATAACGCACAGAAAATGATAAATTGGGAAATTATGCGAATGGAAAAATCGCTTGCAGCAAAATTCGATTTTCGGAAAGTCGATCATCGTATGGCGATCTACACTCATAAACCCAGAGGTCCCAGGTTCGATTCCCAGCGAGAAGTACGTGTACTTGGTTTGCTTGATGGTAGGACTGGTTAGGCTTGTTAAGTCCGCCTGGCTAGCTACCACCATCTTATCTAAAGTGTGGCGCCATTACAGAATCGAGCATAGACTATGCGATATTTTGCGATTACGATGCATAAAATGTACCACAGAACCGAAATAATCAAACTTGTTCATACTAAAGTAGTCTGTAAGTCTATGAAAACACGGTACAAAGTCAAGTGTGTTTTTGTAGGGTCTCATGCGACCGCTTGGGGGCTGAGGGGTTAATAGCTTTATTGTTGTGATCCAACAGTTTAGAGATGTGATAGCGAGCTGCTCAGTGGTTGACGACTACGGATGAAGCGCGCTTATCGTCACTTACCATGGTGAGATGAAGGACAAGTGTTTGCTTACCGTATTGGATTTTTTAATGGAACTTACCATACCTACCTACTAAAGTTATTACTAGCTTACAACTGACTGTACAGAAAAAGTAGTACCTACTGTTAACCGACAAAAAATGTGATTGGGTGTCCTCGTTACGACATTTAATGCCCTTTGCGTGCCTTTGCTGTCAGCTATCACGGGTTTAATTCTGAATCAGTCCAAATAATATGTAGTTATTTAGCTAGGCAGGTAGGTAAGTAATAAGTTTTTTTATAGGTCCTATACCTATGCTATACCTACCGTTTTTATTATTTTGTTTGCAAATCAATTGTTGAGTTTAAATTGACTTGATCAATAATTAAGTTTTAATATTTACATTGATGTCTTGTTGCCATTAAAAGGTTCACTCTGAATTATTTTGTCATATATATTTAAACCCTAAGATGCTGCGTGATTGACGTGGAAGTTTGGAGTATATACTATTAGGCTGGATTCGACCAAACTGGAATAAGACTTACCTACTCCGAGATTAGTCCATACAAATTCGGCGTTTAATCTAGGATAAGACCTTATTCCAGTTTGGTCGAATCCACTCTTAATTATTCTGTAGTTTTGGTGACCAGTATACCTACGTTACGATATGCGTGAGTGAATGGCTATGCCCTCTGTCTAGTAACCGGAGGTTCATCGTTTAATTACCAGATTGGGCAAAGAGTGTCTCGTACTTTTCAGGATTGTAGCCAACCCGCCATTGGCACCAATTGGTACGCGTGGTAAGTAATTTGTACCATAGACTAGAACTTTACCGTGTCGCATAGCGGTGAAAGAATATTACCACCTCTCTTCCCTTGGGTGTTGTAAAAGGCGATTAATGGACTTAAGACCTTGTCCAGAAGAGGGCAAATTCACCGCGAATTCGTCGCGATACTCGCGCGATGCTTGTGGAGTGGACGCAATGTATGGGCAGCCAGTAGGTACCTCGACTACGCCCGTATGCGTTCGCGCGAAACGATTCGCGGCGAATTCGCCCCTTCTGGACAAGGTCTAAGACTGCACTTACATCCAACAGCATAGAGCGGCGATGGGTTCACCACCTGTCACGCCGAGCACATGTGCAGTCGCTAATTGGTGAAAAGTGGGCTATGGCAGAGGACTGCTTTTGCGATCCTCATTGCCTAGTCTCTGACTATCCGGGGATAGCAGTCGTGATTATATGTATGTAGACTTGAATTTAATTATAGGGCTTTGCCCAATAGTGGGACAGTACGTAGGCTATACTTTATGCTTAGACAAACATATTATAAGCCGGTACTGTGCGTGACCAACCCAATTGCCATATTGCTTGGACTCGCACTCCATATTGATAGAAGCAGTTCATTGCAGTAAAGTGCAATTGAAGTGACGACCGCCCGACTTCCTTATAAACTGCACCGTACAGTGTATAAACGTGTATAAACGTTCGCTTCCTCATACAAGCCATACAAATGCCTGTTATACGCGTTCGCTAGTTACTACTTCCCCGTTTTGTTATACATTGTGATGGGCGAACATTTTTATTACTGACTGTTTCTCATTACATTTAACGTATTTTGGGATTCGTTTATTAGTGGTATTCGTCCGGAATAGAAAATTAATTACGATTAAGTACAAACAAATACCATTGGTATTTTGTATTAAAAAGGCATTTACCTCATTATTCGTTGTGTAAATCTCTCTCTCTCTCTTTAATATTAATTTATAAGTATGCAAAAAGGGATATAGAATTCTACAAAGCTAAGCATATAATAAAATTACACACTGGGCTTTCTATCACCACACAAGAAAAACAACAAAAGAAAAATTATAAACACTGTGTAAATAATAATCCTTAGTGGGTATTGTTTTCAAACCCTTTTATTAATTACTATTAATATTTTTATTTTAAAACTATTTGAACTGAAATAAGTAAATCGCGCGGGCTACTGAGCCACGATTCAAATGAACAATATTCATGCATATTGGGTCAAGCAATTTTCGGAACAATTTTCAATAATTCTAGTATCTATCCGCCTAGCCCTCTCTAATCTCACCATGAAATGCAAAGCATGTTTGATAGCCTAGCCTAGCGCAGCATCTACTAATCTTATCATATCAACAACGTGATAAACTCAACACGTGTGCGTTTATCTAGTACATTAGTCTCTTCCCTAAGAGAACAAAGAAAGTGAAAAATTGTTACTTTTTTATAGCACGTTGGAATATTTTCTCCTTTTGTTAAAACATTTACGTTCTTAACATTTTAAACTTTCATGGTCACTCCAATAACTTTTAAATAAAAATCCCGTTTTTTTCTAAAAGCTATTTATTGTCTTATTAATAAAAATGGCCTTCTCCTGTCTTAATCCGACCGAACTTATTTTCACACTTAAACTTGCAAAACCGATTTTGATTAATTTTGGTAGGTATCTACCTAGCATAGAGCTAGATGGAGCTTATTCCTGAAAACGGTTACAAGCTACTTCTTCCCGCGCGGGTAAAAACTAGTTATGTTAGTAAAACTAATTAACCAATTACCTAAGTTAAAAAAAAATCATTTCCGGACTCCGTAAAAACTTTAAATGATAGCTTAAAGTTTTTACGGAGAATTACGCGACGCTAATCAAGCACGCATAACGCTACTGGAGATAAAAAATGACATTTTAAAAATATCATTACTTATTCCCAACCAACGTAATTACTAATTACAATACGCATTTCTGATTTGATAAAGCCATTATGTTTTTAAAGTTTTACCCGTGTGCCGGACTGGACCGTACCGTGCGTAGGCGCATGCTACATGGAACAATTACGTTGTAGATCCATTTTGTAGTCGCCCAGTAACGATTCAGGTGTTGCATTCTTGTTTTGCAGTTATAGTATACTTGAATAATTTAATTTAATTTCTTTTTATTCAAGTCATATTTTGTGTGTCACTATTTTGGTCTTTTTAGAATGCAGAAAATGCGTAAGTACTTCATTTTCTTCCTTGCCCTCTCATTTTTTGCTACTTACATAAAGCGCAATAGTTACAAATGCTTAGCATGGTGTTTACTTTTAATTAGAACTAGTAATTATAAAGTTTTTTTTCATGGATCAATTACATAGTGTAACAATGTTTTTGTAAGCTTTTATCGGCGAGTCAGCCTGATAGATTTTTATCTCATTTATAATGAAATTATAATATGTTGAATTAATTTATGATAAGCGATTAACCGAGTCGCGTATAGCGGTGAAAGAATACTACCACACCCTTTCTTCCCTTGGGTGTCGTAAAAGGCGACTAACGGACTAGAGACTGCACATACATCAAACAGCATAGAGCGGCGATGGGCTCACCACCTGTCACGCTGAGCACATGTGCAGTCGCTATTTGGTGAATAGTGGACTATGGTAGTGGATTGCTTTTGCTGTCCTCATTGCCTATAGTCTCTGACTAACCCTTCGGGGATAATAGTCGTGATTTTAAGTATGTATTTATAAACGGCTAGCACCAGAGTAGTCACTTACATGCTGACGATCCGAATTTACACATTGAATTCTTAACGTTACGTAATCTTCAAAACTAAAACCAACTGCGAGTAACGAGCCGAGGCAACATTGTTGACAAGGCAGTTTGTTTCCATTATTTACTCGCTCAACATCCAGGCTGTTGAGCCCTGGGGGTCTCCGCGACACGACCAATCTATTTTTCTGTGCTGCCCTCTAGCGAGACCTCCTACCGTGATTTTAATTGGAAATTGGCCCTTTATTTGTGATGCTCAGTGCCTTGTGGGGCTTCACGCTGGGTGGTCACCCTTACTTGTTTATAAATTTTAAATAATCTGAATAAGTTCGCTTTGCCGTTGAGCCGTTGAAAGATTATTTGTCGGTACCTACGTAATTTAATTGAGTTTGTAGGTTTATTCTTTTTAAAATGTACAGTACAGACTGTATGATTACTGTCCCTCTGCCAGGTTAAAGGCCTAAAATCCTCCATCGTTGAAATCATGTCCTTGCTTTGCTACAATTGATGGGTTTGACAAAGTTTTGATAGAAAAATATTTCCTGATGGTTTGATGCCAACTTTTTAAAAAGCAAACTTTTTCCTAAATAATCCCAATCTAAACTATCAAATTCTTTATCATAAATTTTTTGGACTTTAAAGTTGATAAATCTGTAAAGTAGTAAAAAACCAGTAGGTATATTATTGATAGGCTATTATTGAAATCAAGTCATCGCTCTAATTGATAGGTAATTGATAGGTTTCATCACCATGCTTACCTAATGCGGGTTGTGATAACAAACCCGGGCTACGCATCCAAAAACCCGAAACACACTTTGCCCTAACGAGGAATAACCACTCCGTCACCGAGGCGTTTTCTGCATTTATTTTTAAAGTTACTGTCTTATTAACATTGCTACGCTATAGTGTTTTTAATAAATCTGATACAATCTCCTTATTTATTAATCTCCCAAAGAGATAGTAGTGCGCTGGAGGTGTTTTCCTGTCTGCCAGCAAGCAAGCATGATTGCGTCGTCGCTTCAGGGCGCACACGTGTTATTCCCTACAAATTGCGGGCACAAACTCAAAGGCAATTTAATAAATGGTTCAATTTTACAACCCTTCAGCTTGAAGAGGCTTGCGTTTGCGTTGTAAATGGTACTTTGAACACATCTGCACTAACATTAGTGGTAGTAATAAGTTATTGTCAAAGTTTTAAGACAATAGACTAACTTGTTTTTCATAAGCAATAACCCTTTTTTGCTTATGAGCAAGAAATATAAGATAAAGGATGAGGCGATGTAGGTTTGTCTGCCAGATTGCTCGGCAAGGCCTCCATCAGTGAAATCAAGTGAGGGAGGGACATTGAATTGATATAGAATTAATCACCATACTTGCTAAATGCGTAATGGTAATCACAATCTCGGGCTATGCATCGAACAGTCCGAAACACACTTTGCCCAAATTGGTTTTGAACCCAGGACATCCGGATTTTAGGCCGAGTGAGCCACAGATCTATGTTTAGTATGTAATCGAACGCTTTTCCTGCTCTTGCCCCGAAATATTATTCAGAGGTCTATTATATTATATATAAACTGTTACATTTGAGATTTTGTCCCTTTTGGGGAAAAGGAAGAAAATCCCAAATGCAAGCTTCAGTGGGTTGTTATCCAATAAAACCATAAAATGTTCAACAGCTAGGCAGTATATTGTAAAAGAACACACACTAATATTTTGTCCAACAACAATAAAATAAAATTAATAAATTTTATTTCACTCTTATTATTCAAAAGAGGGGGTTAGTCACAATTTTTCCTTATATTATGTTAGGTATAAATCATCTACATTACACCTTTTAATTTATTTAGCCGGAAATAACATAAAAAAAAACTATCAGTTGAAATTGACCCTAGGGTCAATCTCAAATGAAAGTTCTACAAACTTTCTATTAATTTTGCCAACTATAATTTCCTGTTTAAAGTAATCTAAACCTTATTCCAAAGCTATATCACCCCCTAAAACACACTAAAATCCTAAGAGTCAAAAATGACCAAGCGGGTCGGTGATAATTTTAATTTAAAATAAATTTTATAATACTGTTCCTACTACTGCCTAACCAGCCAGCTAATATCTCAGTCGTACGAGCTAGGGTCATGGGGGGTCGGGATAAACCAGTACCGTCTGGAGTATGATGTTGAAATTAAAATTAAATTACTCCGTCTCTTGAAATATTAAATTAAATGTTTTAAACCGTTTAACCGTATTAAAACTCTCACACGTTTAAAGCCGATACTCTAAAGAACCGTGGGGTTATACCGATATAAAATTACTAATTTTGGGGCGCCAGGGTCTGGATGTAGACCCGAATCTGGAGACGATTTCACCATACAACTTCACACAGGTCGAACTCGCAGATCCTCAAAGGTTTCATAACTTCACCAACGCTTGGTGTAGTTGAATATAAAAGAAAATACTATAAATACTATGTTAAGGTTTCGAAACCCTAATGTAAAAATATGTTCCTGAATAAAGAACGATTAAACCCAGAGTGGGGGTACAAAAAAAAACCGTCAACGCCTGTGCGGCGACAGCTCGCTGGCAGCAGGTGGCCGCTGGTGCCCCGAAGAGGCAGGTCTCGCGTCCAGGCTTTAGGGCCCAGCTCTAAATCCTGGCGGCGAGACGGGCCTCTCGAAGCATCTGAAATTATCAACACGGGGCCTATTTATAACACTACACGCCTAGTTCAGAACTGTTACATAAATTAGGGTCCCGCAGTCTGCTATCTGTGTATCTGGGGCTGCAACCTATCATAACCAGGGACTCGCAGCGCCATGGGTTATCAAAAGCTTCCCAACGCTGTTGCACAACTAAAAACTCACACTCCCACACTAACATTTAACACTATGTTTTAATTTTAGCTTTGTTTCACATTTAACTAGTACACGAGGCACTACACGGCAACGATATTCCAATAAACAAAACCAAACAATGCCAGAATATTGTGGGATGATGCAATATCCACTCCTAAAAGGGTTTGACACGTCTGCCACATGGCCAAGAGCCTTGCGTCGCCTGGCGACAAGGCATGATTCGGACACCATGAAATATCGATTTGCTTTCCTAGTATGACGGCCTATTATATTTAAACAATGCTATTGAAATACTCACGCGCTAGGATAACTTATATCTACGCGTGGCTGCCAGCGGCGTCACGACCGGTTGGTTGTGGCACGGATTCCTGTAAATAAACCACACACTTGTTGACTATATTCTCAAGCTAATGACGCCTTAAATCCACTACATTATTACGACCTCAGATTAAAACAAAAGGTGACTACGACTCATGCCTACCTGAGTGCATTGATCTCAACTTATCGCACCACTTCACACCAGAGATTGACTCGTTTCGGCGTCGCAACTCCGCAGCTCTCCCTTCGCCGGAAACACTTATAAATCGAAGGCCAGCTTATAATTTCTACTTCCATTGTCGGGTAATTCATAAGAAATTGTTCTTTTACAATTTTCCTTCAAACCAACAAAACATCAAATATGACGTCTGTCACAACTCGCCCTCTGCTAACAGAATTTGCCAACAATAACAACACACGACCTAAAAAAAAAATTAACGTTTAGCAATGGGAAATGCATTTTTCTTTAATTTAAAATTATGTTTTGTGATATTTAACTCACTAATCACCCTGTCTTAATATTAAGGAGTATTAGTTTCCTCTCTGGTAACCCCTACGGGCAGAGACAATATCCATATAAAAAATATTACTCCCGTTCGAATGTTCTAGATAAAAGTCCTTATAGAAAAAATTAGTTCTATTTCCGGATTTGCTTGAATTAAATTTAATTACTTAAAGTAATTATTATACATATTAATTTATTATGTAATTTATTATTAGAACTGTTTCGACTATTTTTTAAAATTGAATCTTTTATGTGAAATTAAAAGCTGACTGCTACTTCGCCCCGCTACCGCTAGGCGTCGCTACGGTGGCTGTCATTTTGTCTATGGTGTTATGTCACCTCCCCAAAATTTAACCGTATAAAGGCTTTAAGTTCCCACCTTTTTCATCGCTTGGGCAGGGTAACTCCCCCTCCTGAACTTGATTCCGTATATCAGACTATTGACAAAGAGCTTAACGGTTATTTGTCAAAAGTTGATAATATTAACGCGAGTTTCCATGCGTCGTTTACATCGGCACCAGAGACACCGAACGTCCTTGAAGTTGAACCTACTCCCGAAGTCGTATATTATAGTAAGAAGGATGCAACAGTCAGATCTCTCGACTGTAAATTTAATGGTACCGGTTGCGTGAAAGCTTTCATAGAGCGTCTCGAGGAACTTTGCGAAGCTAGGGGTATAAGCGAAACTTCGTTACATAAATCAGCTCTGGACTTGTTTTCTGATGGTGCTTTGTTGTGGTACCGTGGTATAAAAGCGTCGGTTGGTAGTTGGTCGGAACTAAAAAGACATTTACTCACAGCGTTCGCTCCGCCAGACTACGATATGCGTCTCATTTCAGAAATTACTAATAGGACTCAGGGGCAAACTGAATTGTCCTGTATTTACATAGCGGTCATGGAGAACCTCTTCAACAGGCTCTCTTATAGAGTAGCGGAACCTGAGCGTTTGGCACGGATTAAGTTCAACATGCGGCCGGAATACGCGACGGCGTTGTCAATGTTGGCGGTCAATACCCTGGAGGAATTAAAGGAGAAGTGTAGGCAACTCGAGCTAGGTTTTGTTAGCAAGGCACAGTTCCGCGAACCGCCGAAACCTACCGCTTCTTTTGTTGCACCAGACTTGGCTTACCAAGCTCCGAGGGGTTCTTTGAGAATCGAGGCCGTGCAAGCTGATCCTGCTATGTATTGTGTTCGTTGTAGGGTAAGGAGCCACTCATTATCTACTTGCAAATCCACAGAAGTAGTTTGTTTTCGTTGCGGTAAGAAGGGTGTGAGGACACCTTCGTGCCCCAACTGCAATAAAAGAGCAGTCGGGACTAAAGGTCAACCCTGTCAGAACTGCAATTCAAAAAATTAATTTCCCGGAACTACAGCCATAATTTTATTAAGTCCGATTGGGACAACTATTTAAAATGGTTAGAAGTTTTTTTAAACTCTTTAAGAGTAGATTCAGTACGTTATAAGACTAGGGAGGATGGTCGGCCGCATTTAACCGTTTCTATATATAATGCGGATTATTACGGTTTACTTGACTCGGGTTCATGCATTTCAGTATTGGGTTCCGATGTTGGCCAACAGTTCATAAAAGCTGGTGCAACCTTACACTATGATAGGTGCTTGGGCAACATCGTAACAGCCAATGACTCGCGTGCAACCGTAAAGGGTTATTTATATTTACCAGTTACTCTTATGGGAGTGACTCAAGTTATTAAATTTTATATAATTCCTGATATCACCACACCGTTAATTTTTGGCGTTGATTTTTGGAAGGCTTTTAATTTAGCTCCTGAAATTTTTAATAGATTGCCTTTTAAGTATTTTCAAAACTCTAAACTCCGTACTTGCGTATCGGAGGTTAGGCATTTGCAGCCGTTTGATGAATTAACACCCGTTCAGAGGTTGAAAGCGGAGTCATTAATAAATGAATTTAAGAAGGTGTCTTTTGAGGTTAAAGGGTTAGGTCGTACCCAACTGTTGCGTCATAAGATAGACACGGGTGATGTTTCTCCTATCAAACAGCGTTATTATCCACTATCACCTGAACGCCTTAAGGAACTTAACCGCCAGCTGGATGAGATGTTAGAGATGGGAGTAGTAGAGCCTAGCAATAGCGCGTGGAATAACCCAGTCCTATTAGCTCCTAAACCAAACGGAGAATGGCGATTTTGCCTTGACAGCCGAAAATTAAATGCAGTCAGCAAACAAGATGCTTATCCGCTTCCCTACGTCTCTCACATCTTAGATCAGTTGCGTGACGCTCGATACCTTTCGTCAATTGATTTAAAATCTGCATTTTGGCAAATTGAGCTTGACTCCGCTTCATCTAAGGAAAAAACCGCATTCACGGTTCCCGGACGAGGTCTTTTCCATTTTAAGGTTATGTGCTTTGGGTTGACGGGGGCACCAGCCACCCAGCAACGGTTAATGGACATACTGTTTGGTCCTGAGTTTAATAATAAAGTGTTTGTTTACTTGGATGACATTATAATATGCTCATCGACATTCGAGGAACACATTTCGCTTCTTAAACGGGTTTTAGAAAAGTTACGACAGGCTAAGTTAACGATTAACTTACAAAAATCCTGTTTCTTTCGTCGGGAGTTAAAATATCTAGGTTACAGGGTAGATGAACATGGTTTACACACTGATCCGTCGAAAGTTCAGTCAATAGTCAACTTTCCCACACCTACCACCCGGAAGGAGGTGAAAATGTTCCTTGGAACAGCGTCGTATTATAGACGTTTCATTAAAAATTTCAGTTCTATAGCGGCACCTTTAAATGCACTTACAAGTACTAGCAAAAAAGCCCCGCCTTTTAAGTGGACTGCTGAGGCAGAAACCGCGTTTACTACTTTAAAAACAGCGTTGGTCTCTGCACCAGTATTGGCTTGTCCCGATTTTTCCCAGCCATTTGAGATTCATTGTGACGCATCCAGTTTTGGGATAGCGGGCACTCTGACTCAGTTTATAAAGGGAGAGGAGCATCCAATAGCATATTGTAGTCGTTCACTGAATTCGGCAGAACGCAATTATTCGGCGACGGAGCGAGAGGCCCTAGCGGTGGTTTTTGCTGTAGAACACTTTCGTCCTTATGTGGAGGGAGGTCCTGCGTTTAAGGTGATAACCGACCACTCGAGCCTGAAGTGGTTCTTTAATTTAACCAATCCTACGGGTCGATTAGCTCGTTGGGGTTGTCGGTTATCGCCTTACAACTTTGTTATTGAGCACCGCAAGGGCAAGGACAACGTAGTTCCAGATGCACTATCGCGTGCCGTTCCGGTGCTCGAAATAAAGGTGTCTGACGCAGACACTTGGTTCCAAAAGTTGTGGGACAAGTGTGTTAGTACTCCTAGGTCGTGTCCTAACTTTATTATTAGAGACAATAAACTTTTTCGTTTTTCAAAAAATAAATTCGGTGTGGCGAGTGATTATGATTGGAAACAAGTGGTACCGGAGGGAAATCGTCTGGAACTTTTAAAGAATCACCATAGTGGTGAATTATCTCCACATTTTGGAGTATTTAAAACTTATAAACGACTTGCACTACGTTACTACTGGCCTAACATGTATAAGGATGTAACTAACTACGTGGGGAAATGTGATACGTGCGCCGCATATAAACACTCACAATTGCCAACCCCTGGTCTCTTAGGTAGCGCGAAAGACTGCTCTAAACCGTTTGAAACAATAAGTTTTGACCTCGTTGGTCCCTTGCCACGGTCTAGAGCGGGCTTCACATATCTCTTTGTGGTCGTATGCTGTTTTACGAAATATTGTTTGCTCTTTCCTTTACGAAGAGCTGTTGGTAAGGCTATAGCGCAGAAACTTGAAGATGGCGTTTTCTTGGTTCACGGCATACCCCGTACGGTGATAGCGGACAACGGAACGCAGTTCACGGGCAATGAAATTAAATCTTTGTTGGAGAGGTACAAGGTACCTCAGGTTCACTTTACACCTCGCTATTGCCCCAGCGTGAACACAGTTGAACGTTATAACCGTACGATTATGACCGCCGTATCAATTCTTGTGGAAGATGACCATAGATCGTGGGATGTTAATATTTCGAAAATTCAGTATGCAATAAACACTTCCACTAATGAAGTAACACGTTTTACCCCATTCTTCCTAGTACATGGTAGGGAGGCAGTTAGTTGCGGAGAGGTTTTCGGCAATAATACCGATGGACCGCTCACCCTGGCGTGCGCTTCTCGCGGTGTATATGCGGACCAGTTAGGCGTCTTAGAGGAAATTTTTAATAAAGTGAAAGGCGCGCTTATTAAATCACATGACCGTAGTGCTCGTCATTATAACAATGGGAGGAGGCCCTTAGAATTTGAGGTGGGTGACACTGTGTGGAAAAAGACATATCCACAGAGTGACGCCTCCAAATTTTTTATGGCTAAATTAGCTCCTAAATATGAAAAATGTTTTGTTAGGAAAAAACTTTCCCCCCTAGTGTATGAATTAGAAGGCTGTAGTTCCGGTAAAAACCTTGGTGAATGGCACATCAAGGACTTTAAGTCTTCATGGGAAGACTAAGATGTATTAGTTTTAGTAATTTATCGATCATTGTATCATGGTACAATGTTTTGCTTGTTGTGAGCGGTTGAAAAGTGACAAAGGAGGGCTGTATATGCCCTGTAGTCGCTGCTGTTGTTGGCATTGGTGGCTGTATATGCCACGGTGCTGGAATTCGTTATGTGGTTTATTTTGGTTGCTAGATGGTTTAAAAGTGACGAAGGAGGGCTGTATATGCCTTTAAGTCACTGCACTTTGGGCGTTTGTGGCTGTATATGCCGCGGCGCTGGAAGCTCTTAAGAGGAGCTTGATGTTTGTGGTTGTGTTTTTGCGCATTGGAAAGTTTCGACTTTTGGCGTGATGACATTCTATTTGTTAAGTTGGAATGTTTTAATTCCTTTTTTTATATATTTTAATATTATAGGTTAGATACCTTGATGGAAGGGTTCAATCTCCGGACCGTTGGAAGGCAACGTGGTGATAGTCCTGAGGAAGGTGGCCATTTATTGGCGGGCGTGTAGGCTGCTTTGATGGAATTCGGTTTTTTTTAGTTGGATTTATTTAGGGGCGGTTAGCCAAACTTTTAGGTGGTGGTGAATATTTGTTGGTTTGGGTTGTGGGTTTTTTTTTGGTTTACGGCTGCCCAGCCGTGTAAGAAGTTTACTGGGCATTACTTTAAAAATGTGCTTATAGGTAGGAGCATTTAGATGTTTGTGTATTGAGGAGGTATCGTTTGTTAGGAAGGATAGACTTGGACGTGTAGACGATTCTAACATATATTTATTATTGTATAGCTCTTTGGGTTTCGTCTTTTCCATGTTTGTAAATGGATCAGACCTAACCTGTAGAACATATATAGACGTTTGGTGTATATATTTATTATTTTGTGCCTCTCTGGGCTTCGTCTTTTCCATATTGCTTAATGGATCAGACTTACCCAGTGGGATAACTGTAGGTCTATTTCAGTAACCTGTATAGTTAAATAAGCCATTCACCCCAGCGGATTAGTGACTGGTACCAAAAGCCTTAACGCGAGGCGTCAGTGCGGCTGGTGACACTGTAATAATAGGTTAACTGTATAGCTACCAGTTTTTATGTTTATGTAATAATATCATTATAACCAAAATTAGTGTATTTAATATATATAAAGTAATCAATCATTTATAATCTAGTATTTTGGTAATATTCATATTAAACTCCAAAAGGTTTGTCTTTTCCATATCGCTTAATGGATCAGACTCACTTTGGGAGTCTATTGTGGTGACTTTTCAGTAACCAGTATTGTTAAAAAAGTAAGCCATACACCCCAGCGGATCAGTGACTGGTACCAAAAGCCTTAACGCGAGGCAACAGTGCGGTTGGTGACACTGTGATAATATGTTAACTGCATAGCCACCAAGTTTTTAGATTTATGTAAGAGTATATTATAATTGATATTATTATATTTATTATGTACATTAGTTTATATTCATATAGAAGTTTGTATATTTATTGGGATATACAAACTATATATATATATGGGATATTTGTATATTTAAATATATATATATATATATATATATATATGAAGAATTGTCGTACACAAGTCTGCGTTTTGTTGTTTTTTTTACTGTCATAGCATATTGTATAGCTATTTACAGGAAAGTTTTGAGTTATTGTGTAGTGCAGCTACACGGGTAGGTTTTCTTTTGGTTGTTTGTGCTTGCTTGGTTGTTTGAAGTGTAGTGTGACGCTGGAGGGCCAGCGTCGAGATTTGCCCTGGTCGGTCAAATCTCTGGTGGTTGGGGAGGTACTGTTACGTTGTAAATTCAGGGCCCTGTCTGCCTTTACTTATCTACAAAAGAAGTTCGCAATGGTTGAATAGTACTTACCTGAAACCATTGCGTTAGAATGATCAAATGTCCAAAAACATTAGTCCGTGTAGCTTGTTTGAATTAAATCCATTTTTCTTCACATTAAAGACATGGAGCCTTGGCTGACACATTACAAGACACACTTTTCTTGCATTTTCAATTAAAACATATTTCTAAATCAGTTTTAGTAAGACTTAAACTTACATCTAAAGAGATTTTATTCCGTGTTTACGTTTTGTATTTGACATAACACCATAGACAAAATGACAGCCACCGTAGCGACGCCTAGCGGTAGCGGGGCGAAGTAGCAGTCAGCTTTTAATTTCACATAAAAGATTCAATTTTAAAAAATAGTCGAAACAGTTCTAATAATAAATTACATAATAAATTAATATGTATAATAATTACTTTAAGTAATTAAATTTAATTCAAGCAAATCCGGAAATAGAACTAATTTTTTCTATAAGGACTTTTATCTAGAACATTCGAACGGGAGTAATATTTTTTATATGGATATTGTCTCTGCCCGTAGGGGTTACCAGAGAGGAAACTAATACTCCTTAATATTAAGACAGGGTGATTAGTGAGTTAAATATCACAAAACATAATTTTAAATTAAAGAAAAATGCATTTCCCATTGCTAAACGTTAATTTTTTTTTTAGGTCGTGTGTTGTTATTGTTGGCAAATTCTGTTAGCAGAGGGCGAGTTGTGACAGACGTCATATTTGATGTTTTGTTGGTTTGAA